>PVKH010039727.1:0-11536 GCA_004027955.1 Chaetophractus vellerosus | reverse complement strand
AGAGAAGATGTTGCACAATACGGTCAGGATATTATATGTTTTGCACCCAGTTATACACTGGGACATTTATTTTGACAATAAATGGAAAAGTGCATCAGCTTTGGCCTGATAAATGGGTGGTAATTAGGGGCTCAGATGCATCAGGATGAGGGTCTGGGTCACCACACCAGACAAGCCATCTAGACCAGCAGAGGTGCAAGCCAGGGTGAGAAGAATCCAGAATAGGTGTTTGAGGAGGGTGCTTATGAGTATTATTGTGTCCCTGAGACCAGCTGCATCAGTGGAAATTGTGTATGCCAACTCACTAATCTTCTTTTCGTAAATTTCCACGGGAAATATGGCTGACTAGAATCCTGGCAGAGCTATTCCCAGTTGAGATGAATTTACCAAAGTAAGTTAGGCAAGTGGATCTGGGTGCTGGCTAAAGTAGACTGTAGTGGATATTGTAGTGTACTGCCAAGATAAACCCTTCAAGATTGAAGTTCATATTTCCTCAGATCCCAGGAATATTGGCGTCTGATGGTTTTTAGCTCTCCTAAGATAATCCTAGGTTGAATGGAGCTGTCTCACCCAAGGTCAAAGGCTTTCCTTGGCAGCAGGGCTACCATCAATGAGTGAGTAATAAGAGTGGGCACAGAAGTCTGGTCCCTTTGCCTCAATTTGATTTAACTATGCTGGGTCATCCAAGCTGCTGAGTCCCCATGAGATTGCAAAGGCCTCTGTTGTGACAGCATCAAAATTTAACTCCCCCCTTTGCCCAATCTTGCTTTCTTTCCTTCTACATGGATGATATGCAGAGAGGGCACTCCCTAAAATCTTTCTGCATGCAAATTTATTTCTCAAAGTCTGTCTCATGGAGACCCTCATCTAAGATGGATAATGGTGATTTGATATGAATTCTAGTAATAGATATTAATAATAATGCTTATTTTAGAATTCTTCTATATAAAAATATGTATGAGTATATATATGTATGTATATATGTGTATGTATATATTCACACCTCATGTAAATATAAAGTATAAACATACCTACTTTGCTAATATTGGCCTTGATTTCTTTATTGTTAGTAGAAAAGAGATGGTGGCCATTTTTATCACACTCAAAATATCATCACCATCTGCACCCTCATAGTACACAGTTATCATGGTGCTTACTTCAAAAAGTGTGACATTATTATGACTTTGATTAATATTAGTTAACATGTACTGCTTGATTATTATCTATAAGGCAGGATATTGATCACTGTCAGTGGCAGTAAAAAAGGATAGAATGTAGTTAATCCCTGCCTGTAAGAGGCCATTTTAAGAGAAAACATGGTTCTGACAGGAGCATGGAAAACCAGAAGCTGCAAATATCTGTAGCTCAGAAAACATACATATATCTCAGGGTCCTACTGCCATAAAATAGCTTTAGAGTAAAACAAATTCAAACTTAATATTATTAATTAATATCCAAAGTGTATTTATGCTTGAAAATATAGCAAATATTCAAGCTCTATGTGAAACCATTTACTTGTAAGTTAACTAATTGCACAAAGAACTACCAGATCTTAGAAACTTGAAACCCATAAGTAAAAATATTAATTTTGATGTAAAGACACAATATCTTCAAGAAGACCAATGGTCTCCTCCCCAAGACCTGAAATAAGAGTGAGAAAAAACCCCAAAGACCCCCAGAATAAGGAGTTAAGGAACCCTTGCAATGTTCTCTGCTAGAACTGTGGAGCTGAGAAGGGGTGTGTTGCCTAGGTGGTCTCTAGAACAAGGTTTAATTAAATGGAGTAATAAAAAAGCACTGCCCTTTACGGTGAGAAAGAGCTCATAAAATTTTTGAACAAATGCCAGGTAATGTTTGCACTAGTGTCCACGAGAGGTTTCGTTTTTGCTGTTCTCATCTCTATAAAAATTCCACCTAAGAAAATAATGAAGATCCCAGGCTTCCTTAAGTGTTTTGTGAATCAAAAGCTACTACACAAACTCGACTGTGGCAATGTTGGTAATCTAACGAAATCCTTCACATAATAATAAAATAATAAATAAAATGAGATCACTTCCAAAAGTTCATACTACCAATTTATTTCTTCCCTGAAACGAAACACACTAAAATTTTTTGTTGATTATGAAAATTTGAATTACATCTCTCTACTTGAATCTATCCTTCCCTTGGATTGGACAGATTCAAATCTGAAACCCAAATTTGATCATGTCATTCCCCCACATAAAAATATTTCCTGGATGCCCATAAACTGAAGTCTAACCTGTATTTTTATCCTCATCACCTATGTCTCCCCACGTGTACAACATATTCCATCACCTAGAATTACCTACACTCTCCATGTGTTGTTTTATCAAGCCCATTATTTATATATAAATAAGCCTCTACAAGAAGTGTCCCTCTTTATTTGTTCATCTGGTGTCCTCTTGCTCATACAATATAACAAGAAGTCAAGAATAAACTCTGGATTCAGGCACATGGAATTTTAAGTGGCAATTTGGTAGAAATGTGACCTTGAGGAAATGATTTAATCTCACTAAGCCTTAATATTTTCACTGATAAAATGGGAAAAACAACTACCTTATAGGCTTATAGGTTTAAAGTGATCAATAGGGGCCGACTGGATAGCCCAGTGGATGGGGCGTCGGCATACCACATGGGAGGCCCCGGGTTCAGTTCCCGGGGACCTCTCCTAGCGGGCAGACTGCCATTGAGAATGGCAAGCCGCCATGGGCAGGCCAGAGCTGCCGTGGGCAGGGCAAAAAGCTGCCACGGACAGGGCAAAAGCCGTCACGGGCAGGGCAGGTCGCCCGCGAATGGAGTGCAGCCAGCTATCCGCGAACTGAAAGCCGGCCATGAATAGAAGCAGAAGCCACCCACAAGCGGGGAAAGCCGCGCCTGCGCAGTGACCAAGTCTCGGCGCGTCGCCGCAGCGGGGGGGAAGGGGAGATATGTAATAAAATAAGTAAATGTTAAAAAAAAATAAAATAAAGTGATCAATAAAGTATTTAATACATGAAAAGCTCCTGTTATGTCTTAAATATAGTATGTGCTCAATAAATAGACTATAATTATTTTCATCATATAAATGTCAGCCCCTGTCCAAAAACTTCCTTCATCCACTTATCCAAAGTTAGATGCTCACAGTAGCATCTCTGAGTTCTATTAGCACTCTATATAAACTTCCACATGGAACTTATAGTATTATAGTATAATTTTTTGCTTGTTTTTCTTTCTTTTACACTAAATTTGTTTCATTTACAGTTCTTAGAAATCTTTAAATAATGTTATTTTCTTTGCTACTAATTTACTTTTGCTATAACTCTATTAATTAAATCATCACAGAATAATATAAGAATCTTTTTATATGTTTGTCTCAAATTATTAAGGAATTTGGGGGAAAAGGTTATAGCAGAGGTTGGAGATTAATTGTCAATCTGCTTCTCCTCTTCTTCCTGGGCATATAGCTAAACTGTATTTCCCTCCTCGTACACTTAGATGTGGCCACAGAAATGAGTTCCAACTCAAACACTGTGAGCTGCAGCAATGTGGGCCACATCCTGGACTTGTTCAAAAGAATAAACGCCCTTATATTATGCTCTGTGGTCAATTTCCTCCCTCACACTGCAGATAACCACAGCAACCACGGATGCCATCGTACATATATCAGCCAGAGACAAAGCCCGAAGGACTGCAGGTATCTGAATCACTGCTTTGAGGAGAGTCGCCTATCTCAGGGACAACCATTTTTTCAATAAGAAATAAATGTCCACTATGTTAGCTCAGGGGTCAGCAAACATTTTCTGTAAAGAGGCAGATAGTAAATATTTTCAGTTTTGTGGGCCATGTGGTCTCTGTAACGATCATTCAGCTCTGTCATTGTAGAACAGGAGCAGCCAAAGACAAAAAATAATACATAATGAATAGCCAAGACTGTGTTCCAATAAAACTTTATTTATAAGCACTGAAATCTGAATTTCATATAATTTTCACATGTCACAAGTTAATATTCTTCTTTTAATTTTGTTTTTCAACACCTTTAAAATGTAAAAACCATTCTTAGCTCAATAGCTGTACGAAACCAAGCAGCAGCCTGGTTGGCCACTGTTTGCCCAATTCTGTATTAGGCTACTGAAACGTCAGAGTTTTATCATTTACAGAAATTATTGCTAGCTTATAAATATGAGCTGTAATTTATTCATTTTTGTATTCCCAGAAACAAATAAGGTATCTAACAGGGAGTCAATAATTGTGTGCAGAATGAATAAATGAATGAGTGAATGAATGAATTTAACCTTCCGCTGTATTGGGAACTCATTTGGAGTAGGCGCCATGGCTAAACAGAATGGCGTAAATCCCATAGTTCCTCATTGCTGTGTCAAGTACTCTGAATATGTTACGTAAATTTCAAGGATAATAAAAATGTGTTTAAATTTCAACATACCTACTAAAAATTACTTCTCTAATTTGTTTTTCATAATTATTGGTTTCAATGGTTCTTGGCTTCCTACATTATTGTCTATTGTGGTTTATGAGCTTCTCATTTATGAGATTCAGATATATATATAGGGGCAAAAGTAATATGTGAGTCATAAGCAAAACATAATGATAAAAACTAGAGTTTCTTATGATAATCAATGTACTGAGATATAATAATTAAAATTCAATATCAATGTTGCTTTTAACACTACAATAAAATCAAAGGCTTCAGAGCAAAGAAATAGGTGAAGTTAAGGATTATCTCCGTTCAGCGCATCCTGCCCCTCCTTTGTAGCACTTATGTTGATTGTAAGAAACTCATTATTTGTTTTCTTCCTTTCTAAATGTTTTCCCAATTAGATTTTAAGCTACATGGTGGCAGGATCATGTCTGGTTTATTTCTGTCTTCTCAGCAATTAAGCCAATTGTTGATACATTGACAATAAATATTTGTGAAGCAAATGGATAAACTATAAATATGATTCTGTTTAACCAAATAGGAGGGAATCTTTTGAAGAGCAGTTCATTTAGATATTATAAGCCATGTTTAAATTTCATAAAACGCAAATGCACTATACTTGGCCTGGTGCCAAGTAGCTCCAAAAAGGAAATAGCCATTTTTCAAATTCAGAAATAAAATCCTAAATTTAAAAGCAAAAATGGTCCTTATGTATTTCTAGTAAAGAAGTTACAGGACTTTTTTGTGAGAAGCAACAACTATGTACGTTTCCTTGTACATAAGAGGAAGAAAAACAACTGCTGTTGAAATAAGCTCAAGCGAGTGTGAAGGCTTATAACAAACACAGTGGTCACATTTAAGTTTTCTCTATGAGTTAAGCATGGCAGGCCAATAGAAGAAATCAGAGGAACTTCAAAAGCCTGAATCACCTAAACAAGTTGGCAAAGAATACCATTTTTAATCACCTTAGGTCGATTTATGAGCCTGGAACTCTAACAAACATCTAGCAATTCCCTGAACTTAATTCAGGTACATATAGTTCCAAGCTCATAAGATTTTAGCCTCAGTGTCAGAATCAGAGCAGAAAATGAAAATACTGCCATGTAAACAGAGAGTAATATTTCAGCCACATATCTCCCTTTTAAGAGAGTATATGGTTATGTACAGAGGAAGAAAAATTCTCAGATATATAGCCCACCTAGGTAAAGCACTTTCAAATGTACTTCATTTATTTATTTTAGGCCATTTTTGGCTCAAAATCATGCAAAATTACTGTCTCTAGTTTCATTCTGCGCTTTTGAAATAGTCCAGATTTTGCGCTAAGAGTTTAAAGCCACAGCAAAGAGCTAGGCCAAGAGGGAAAGCTTTTGAAGAGTTCTCACAGCTGTGAAAACACAGGCCTCAGGCTGTGTGTAGAGTTACTTCAAACAGCTGCTTCAGGTGACTAAACACCTTGAGTCTCATTCATCAAGTGTTGTTTATACTGGCTGACAGACCAGACTTGGAGAATTAACTCAGAGAAAAAAGATGTACTACATACCAAGTATGGGAAAGGAACATAGTTCTTTAAATGTGAAGCAAGGAAAAAAAGAACCTGAATAAATTTAAAGCAAAGCAGAACAGCACTAATTTTATGTTAATACTTCTTTTGATACCCTTTGCATCTTTATAACCAAAGGTGAAAGAATACTGATGGTTTGCCACTTGTAGATTCTGTGAATAAAATTGAGATGGACAACCTCTATGGCCAAGGAAATACCTCAAACAAATGATCTCCAAACTTCTCGTTGATTATCAGTGAGCACAATATTGAAATAGTAGGCATAAACAATACATTTTCATTATTTTTAAAAGGAAAATATGGCTTTCTTCTTGCCTAGATTTCACTGTATTATTGCAAACATTGTCTCATCACGGCTTGGCCATGGGGTTCATGGCTGAATATTTAAAAAGTTATTTTTTCTCATCTATTCAAAAAAGTGACATGATAATATATTTTAAACCATGTAACCATTTTCATGGATCAAAAGGAGAATGAAATAAAATGACAGAAGTCAGTGTCAGGCAAAATGTTACTAGTTAAGTAAGCTTTAAATATTGAAAGCCAGTTTTAATATTTCCTTTTAATCTAGAAATATGTCACTTGGTAATTTTTTCTTTATAACATCAAGGTGGTTAATAACATTTTCCATGGCTTCACTTCAGTACTAAGCAGAAAATCTACCATCTCCTTCGTCTTGGCAATTGGTGTCACTTCTACTGGTAATAACTTTATCGTTTACTTTATGGTATATTTCGAAAGAAAAAACACGTTTTAGTCCCTTCCAGGACAGCCATTTGCTAATTTAGATGATATTTAAATATTGTCTCTATTTTTCAGATTTTTTCAATTTAAGATGGCTTTTACTTATTTTAATCAACGTGCTCCAAAGCAGTACTCAAACTTCACTGTGAGTACAAATCACCTGGGGTCTTGTGAAAATGGAGATGTTAATGATCCAAGGACACAACTTGAATAGCAAGATACTAAAGAATACTAGTCTCGAAGGGCAGAGGAAAAGACAATCATGGTTTTTGGTTTGTTTGTTTTTACTTTAAAGGCTAATTGTTTTCTTCCCCAGCTAAATGAAAATGGAACCAAACATTGGTTGTCCAACTATTAGGCAAAACAATGATGGAAAATATTGGTAAACTGTATGTTCTGCTAGATTCTAAAACTAAAGGTTCAAGAATGTACATATCTATACATTCCTATCTATACATATCCTATCTGGGAACATTAACCCAAATGGGACATAAAATGAATGCAGGTACTCACTGTGCATCTTTCAATACTACTGTTCTCAAGGTAATGGCCAGTGTGGAGCTGTGTGTGTGTGGTGGTGTGAGGGGTGGGTAAGAAGGGCTAAAGCTCCTGAGAGAAGAGTACTTGTCACGGGTGGACAGAAATAATGGGATTAATTAGAAGGAAACATAGTTCCCATTGTCAAAGAAATAAAATAAGCAAGCAATGAAACAACAAGAAAAGTCAGGAACTTGGGGGGGGGGAGAAATAGGGAAAGAATAAAGAAGGCATATTTATTGAAAATCTACTATACTACAAATAATATTCCTACGAGGTGGGCAATGCATCCATTTCCTAGATGAAATCATTGATTCCCCATAGGATTAATTAGTTTATTCTTTGTAGCACAGCAAATAACTGGGAGAGCAGAGAACTGAACTCAGTATCTCTAATTATAAAATCTGCCCTTTGTCTACCACAGATCTGACTCTCAAAAATAGGACAGACCAAAGGATACTGTACAAGTTGAAAGACACACCTGAGACAACAGTGCTTCAAGGACGAGAGAGAAAGCAAGCAAGGACAGCCGTGAGAAATGTTAGAGTGTCTACTTGAGAAGGGTAAAGGAAAGGGAAGAAAACAAGGAGTAAGTGAGGAGTAATGGGAGATGAGCATGGAATGTCAAAGTTCTACAAAATAGATAACACATCATGATTATTGAGAATCAATTACATACAAGGTTTAGCACTGGATTTTCCGATCTGAGCTATCAGGCACAGTCCCATTTAATCTCAGCTGATTTGAATAAACACCAGACCAGTCCATTCAAATGACTAAGTAATTACTCTACCTGTGTTAATGAAACTCTATATGGTTCACCAGAATATATTTGAGAGGAAAAAAGGCTGGTTAAGAAGATTCTTGGAGATATTAAAATAGCTTCACAAAGAAGGTTGAAAAGTAAAGTGATTGAGTCGTTCACTCAGATCAGTTCAAAGATGAAGGGTATATCTGGATCACAGATACACCAGTATTCCCCTCAGCCCAGGCCACTGATAAGAGACAATATAGAAAAATGATTTGGAAAATTAAAGTATAAAGAGAAAGCGATGTAAATATAAGAATGGCTAAGATATCCTGCCTGAAAGTTGTCTCTAGGGGCAAATCTCTCTCTGCCTAGTTACATATAAAAGTAAGGCATTGTTACTATAATAATCTGACCTAATTAGCTATGAGGATTCCACCACAAAAGGCAAGAGGCTGTGAAACCAAAACTAAACAAACAAACTGACTGACAAACTACTATTCATTTTGGTATTTCAGTAAATATTGAATAATATTTGCTGAATAAAGGATGATACTAGAGGGTAGTACTTGCAGCTACTATCTTGCAGGGTTGGTGGTTGCAAGAGTATTGGCATTTCTGTGTTTGCAGAATTAATGAGATTGCATATATTTTGGTTTCTTTTGCCAGATGGAAGGAAAAGAAAATAAAAATCTGAATTGTACTACATCTAATTTATTTCTCTGTGGTTTGGGTTGATATTTTTTCCTCTCTGCAAGAATGAGACTTGTTTTACAAAGTAAAAAAGTAAGCTGCAAAAAGGAGAGCATTCACAAAAATACTCCCAGCGTTCCCAAAGGAACTGACTGCTCAGCCGTCACCCACTTTAATGTGCTCTTGTTTCATCTGAACAAAGGATTTTCTTTTTGCTCTCCTAACCTCTGTATTTATGTCAGGAGGCAAGTTTGAAGCCCTATATTCTCCGCCTCTCCTATTTAAATTTTTACCAAAAGTTAATTTGCTTGGAGAACTAACACTCAGCAAGAGACCTTGTCTCATGAGGAGCTATTACAATGACTTGCCACTGGAATTTTCAGGAATTATAGAACAAATAAAGACCAGGGATGGACATTTGTGAGCATCAGGAAGGGTCATTTCCATGATGCCTCCACCTAAAGAAACAACTGATTTAAAACCTATGAAAAGTTGGATTCCAATTTCTATACAAATTTTGTTTACTTTGAGGCAGTTCTCTCTTTGTTTTGTTCCTTTTCTCTATGTATATTTTTCCTGCCTGGCATGTAAGGGGACCCACAAAATGCCATTGAGTAAAACCTCTAAGACTGCTATGTGTACCCTACGGTCATTGACTCCCCAAAGGACTGGCAGCCAGTAGCTTACATGTGTTTCTGATTATGCTAATGAATTAGAGGTCAGGCCCTTTGACTCTTCAGTTAATACAATCTGAATCCACTTAAAGGTAAAATTAAACTGAAGAGAGTTTAGCTTACCTCATAATCTTACCAAAAATAGCTCATTTAATATATAGTGAAATCTGGCATAAATGAGGGTCTCTTCTTTGATCTATGTACAACAAAGCTAGAAAATATAATTTCCCCAACTCTAACAATGATAAAAAAAAATGTATATTTTACTTACAGAGTCAAATGCAATTACCCATATTTTCCACCTAATGCATGGTGGTAAATTCCATCAAAACTTCACAAGGTGAAAATGGTCAAATATGGGCAAAACTTGGCTCCAAGTTTCAACCCAGTCCTTTGAAGGCTTTGAAAGACAGCTGCCTAGAATTCTAGCCATGTCTTGTTAACACATATCAATAGAGTGTGGGATAGAGTACTACTTCCTAGAACGGGTTTCAGGGACACAGCAAAGCTCTACTTACATATCAAGAAATCAACACACAGTGGCTATTGGTGGTTTGTAGACTCATTGGAAATATTCTATGCATGAATATGTTTGAGCACAAGCTAACTGGAAAAAAGAAAAATGAAAAGAAAATATAGTATTTAAAACTTAAAGCAGCTTGTGGTTTGTGCGTTGCCCCCAACTGACATTTCTCAAAACCTAATATACTTGTCCAAACCCATAAGATGAGGGCATTTAAATGCCTGTGTTGGTAAGGATGGCTGATGACAAATGCCTTAATTCTGGGCATGGTCGTGCAGATTGAGCCGATGGGCAAAGCCACGTTCTGTAATTTAAAAATTTTTTGCGGGGGCCGGCTCGATAGCCCAGTGGATAGGGCACCGGCATACCACATGGGAAGCCCCAGGTTCGATTCCCGGGGACCTCTCCTAGCGGGCAGACTGCCTTGAGAATGGCAAGCCGCCATGGGCGGGCCAGAGCCGCCGTGGGCAGGGCAAGAGCTGCCACGGGCAGGGCAGGTCACCCACGGATGGAGCGCAGCCAGCCACCCGCGAACTGAAAGCCGGCCGTGAACGGATGCAGAGACCGCCCACAAGTGGGGAAAGCCGTGCCTGCGCAGTGACCATTCTCGGCGTGTCGCCGCAGGGGGGGGAAGGGGAGATATGTAATAAAATAAATAAATCTTTAAAAAAATAAAATAAAATAAAATAAAATAAAATAAAAAATTTTTGGTTCAGAAGAGAATTCTCCCATAGGAAAATAAACGGTAAAGTGTGGTATGGAAACAAGGATCCTAATCTTTTAAAGATAAGACTATCAGTTGAAAGACAGATTCATTGCAAAGTCATGAGGACTTTGATGCAGTATTGTACAACTAATTATTTTTCCAGTCAATTTGTGGTATAACTGGATTAGTAAGATTTATTGAGCACAACAGTGAGTTAAAAGCTTCATATGTTGGAAATATTTAATGTCCACAACACCTTACGAGGTCACTACTATATATAATTGTCCCATTTTACACATGAGGAAGCTGAAACGGCGAGGTTAAGTAAGTTATACCTGGTAGGCAGCAGAGCCATGCTTTAAAAGAGCCAATGTTCTTAACCACAGACTACACTCTGCTGCCTGAATACGTGTGGTGTCATAGTCACCCAAATAATTTCTTCATGATTTTGGTTTGTATATTACTACTAAAGTGTGTGTGCAGGGAGGGTGTCATGAATTTAACAGAGTTTGCCTTGACACTACTAAATTTTGGTGGAATATAGGTCTCAAATAAGATAATCCAATTAGAAGCCTGTCAAGGTTAGCCACCAAAGGCAGAGCCTCCAAAGGCTGAAGAATCAGAACAGTTATGGAAATGTGAATTGTTAGGCATTTTTCAATTTACATTTCTCCATGAAAACTGATTTTAACCCTTTATGGTGGCTTCAATGCTGTAACTTAGCTTAGCTAGAATTACGTTTCCTGGAATTCCTTTTTTTCTCTGTGCCTGCATTAAGGTTGGCCACAGGAGAAATTTGTTTGAGATTTGCAAGGTGGAAGTGAAGGAGCAGGTGTTTTTATGGTCAGAAAGTCTTTGCAGGACTGGCCTGGTGTAGTCAACTTGTGTATTTGCTGACATGCTTGTTCACCATGT
>PVKH010039726.1:0-11143 GCA_004027955.1 Chaetophractus vellerosus | reverse complement strand
CATTGTTTTGCATTATATCCCAGGGCCTGGCCGGGCCCTTGCTCATGTGACCACAGTTAGCTCCAAGGGAGGTGAGGATATGTGGCTTAGCTGGGCACACAGCTGATCCATATCCATTCGGCGTTTGTTACTAAGCAGGAGGGGGAGGAATTGACTGTTGGGGTGGGTTATTAGTCTGCTTTGGGAACTTATATTTATTAAGCCCTTAAGGTTCTAGATTGCACACACACAGCCTTATGCCGGCAGGTTCCACTGAGCATTTAGGGGGCAGCGTTAGAGCTGCAGACTCCACACACCTGGCCTCACATACTTCGCAAGACCTTGCTGATGAATTGCACGTGCCTCTGTTAGGCGCCGCTGTGAACAGGTGCTTTCAGATGCGTCCTCTCGTGGCATTCCTCACAATGGTCTTGTTGGGAGGTCGGGTAGGTGTTGCCTCCTTACAGGTGTGACAGCCGAGGTTCAGGAAAGGTAGCCCACTAGGTGGTGGTAGAACCAGGACCCGAGCCGTGTGATCCCCGAGGCAGCAGGCCACGGCCGCAGGGCCTGGGCAGGAGGCCTGGTGGCCCTGGGAGCGGGCAGCCTGGGGGTCTTTGAGGCTGCAGCCTCCCTCAGACCTGGGGGCTAGGAGCCTGCGTCCTGTGCACGGTGTGGAGAAGGCCGAGTGCGGGTGGGTGAGTGCTTGGTGGCCTTCCTTTGGGAAAGCCACGGCCGACTGCCAGGGACACGCAGGGTTGGGGGCTCTCCAGGGCTGGGGCTTGAGGAAGCTGAAATCGTGACCGTCTCTAAGGTTGGAGTTTCTGAGGACGGCTGTGGCAGGAGTAAATCAGGGGATCTTAACCAGGGGTCCGTGAGCTTGGATTGAAATTCAAAAAAGGATTATTCTTGTGGGGACGTGTTGGTGCGGGTGTGATCTGTTTATGAAATAACACACAGTGTAGTGTGGGCTTAGTACAGGGTCTGTGGTTTTCTCCTGACTGGCAAAGGGGTCCGTGGAACAGAAAAGCTGCAGAACCCTTGGGGTAAAGTCATCCTGACTTTCCCAGACTCTCTTTCTTCAGTTGTTAAGCACATTGGAGCATTCTGGGGTTGAGTCTGTCTTTGCTTTCAAAGGGCAGCTCAGTTTTTGCGTAAAATGGCAGACCCGCAGTCCATCCAGGAGTCGCAGAATCTGTCCATGTTCCTGGCCAACCACAATAAGATCACCCAGGTAGGCTCGCTGGCCCGGGGCGGGTGCAGGGTGGAGGGCCGGCGGCGGGCACGTCTCACGCGTTGTGTTCCAGTCTCTGCAGCAGCAGCTCGAGGTGATCTCTGGCTACGAAGAGCTCCTGGCGGACATCGTGAACCTGTGCGTGGACTACTACGAGAACAAAATGTACCTGACACCCAGCGAGAAACACATGCTCCTCAAGGTGCGGCGTGGGGCGGACCGCGGCGCGGCGTCCCGGCCGAGCGCGGTCTGGAACCCTTTGCCAAGGTTCTTGCTCTCCTGCTTGGACTGTGTGTGTGCGGCGTTTTCCGTCCCCACGCGCAGCGTCCTCCGCAGGCTCTCGGCGTGTGGTGAGCGTGTCCTGGTCGGGCGTCCGTCTGGGGAATTATCCGTCCGTCTGGGACGGGTGCCGCGGGGGCCCCGGGTTGAGCGCTGGGTTGTTTCGTCCACGTTCTGTTGGCAGAGGTCACACGTGACCGTAAGGACGTGATTCCTGGGAATTAGATGCATGGTGTCACCGTAATTGAAGTGGACTTTTGTTAAGAAGTGTGGCTGCTTGCCGTACTCCGTATGGGCTTCATTAGAACTTTAAAATTTGGGGGTTGGGACTGCAGTTCTCACTGGAAAGATGCGACACAATTCTGCCATTCTCTTGGCTCTGCTCTGTGCCCTGGGTGGGGGTGGCCCCGTGGGACCCCGAGCCGGCGTCCCCGCAGGCCCGGTGCTCTCCTTGGGGCTGGGGCCGTCGGGGCCGTGGAGCAGTGCCGTGCAGTGAGCCCTCGGTGACAGGAAACATTCCGTATCTGCCCAGTCCACACGTGGCCGTGGAGCCCGTGAAATGTAGCTAGTGCCACGTTAAAGCGTGTTAATTTTCATACATTTAATAGTCACATGTGGCCATGGTGTAGGGCAGGGCCGTTCTAGAACACTAGGTCAGTCCAGAGGGTCTGCTCTTTCAGCTTTTATCCGCTGGCCCGAACCCGGCCACCCCCGTGCTGCGATTTCGGTGGGAAAAGTGCGTTCCGAGAACCAGACACCCTGCCCTGTGTGAACGTTTGTGGAACTGTTTTCGAATGGAGGATTCTGTGGAAGGGGCAGCTATTAGCAGACCTCTAGTGATGGAAGCAAAACAGCACTTGACCCAGCCTCTACACAGTTCAAGACCCCCCATCGATCTCCGCGCCCGGTCACCTCTGGCGCGGACGGTGACTCGTGGGCTTGTTAAACGTCCTGAGCAGATAGCCTGCCTGTCCTTGGCCATGCACTCCGGCAGCGTTTGCTCCTGGCACCCGGTCTTCGTTGGTGCGCAGTTACGGCTGAAAGGCCGGGTAGCCAGTGGAAGAGCTGGCGGCAGGGGCTGGAAACCCTGTCTGAAGTGTCATGGGGACTGCGGGCTTAGTGGTGCACTGCGCTCGTGTTTGTGCCCTCGGGAGAAATCCACACAGCCGCGAGCCGTGGCCTCAGGAAGGAATAGCTTCATGAGAAGGGATAGCTGTTTCCTAGAAGCTTTTAGAAGTGCCTTTTGAAAGAAGATTGAGTTGTCATTTCAGAAACCCAGTGTAATGGTGAAAGTGCTCATGCGTAATTGAACTTGCACAGCTAAGTTTTATTGCAATGTTTTGTGGATTTTCAGGTCATGGGATTCGGCCTGTACTTGATGGATGGAAGTGTCAGTAATATCTATAAACTCGACGCCAAGAAAAGAATAAACTTATCCAAAATTGACAAGTTCTTCAAGGTAGGTTAATTTTAACATACAGAAGAGTGCACAAAGCCTAAGTATACAGCTTGAATTTTTGTGAAATAAACTCCCAGTGTGACCACCATCCATACCAGGAAATAGTGGGGAGGGGGGGGCGCTTGCTGCCCACCCAGCCATCCCACCCTCGCGTTCCAGAGGGAGCCGCTCTGCCTGCTTTTACCTAGGCTAGTTTCTCTGGGGTGTGAGCTTCATGCCAATGAGCTCATGCTCTTTGTACCCTTTGGCGCCCAGCTGTTTTTGCGCAGCCTCATGTTTCTGAGATTCGCCCAGCCTCTGTGGCCCTTTTGTTTTCATTGGTTTCTGTTTTATGATTTGACAATGCAATTATCCGTCCATCCTACTGTTGGTGGACGTTAGGTTGTCTGTAAGTTTTGCTGGTACAGAAAGCGGTGCTCTCAAAATCCTGTCTGTGCATCAGTTGCACACCTGGCTCCATTTCCGTCGGATGTGTATTCAGGAGTGGAGCTCGGGGTTGGAGAGGACGTATCTGTTTTCACCACTGGTGGATACAGCCTGTCAGTTTCCCGCGGTGTTTGTCCTGATTAGCATTCCCACCAGCAGAGCGCGAGTGCTCCCGGAGCTCCACGTGTTTATCAACACTTGGCACTGTCACTTCTTTCATCTGGGCCATTCTGAAGGTGTGTGTTTACTGCGGTTTAGTTTATGTTTTCCTGAGTATCGTTTCATGTTATTCACCTTCTGTGTATTCTCTTTTGTGACATGCTTCTCTGAGTCTTTTGCTGTTTTTTTCCGTATTGGTTTGTAGTTCTTTATATATTCTGGATGCATGTCCTTTGTTGAATGAATGTACTCTCCCCTATGTGGTTCCTCTTTTCACTTTCTCGTTGGTGTCAGGTTGGCTTTTACAATGGGGAGTTATTAGATTAAAAGCTTACATTTCTGAGGCTGTGAAAGTGCCCAGATCAAGGCATCATCAGGAGAGCCTTCCCCCTGAGCTGCAGCCGTGCTCAGTCAGGCACGTGGCAGCGTCTGTTCCTCTCCCTCTGCTCTCCTCCAGGCCTCTGCTTTCAGCTTCTGGCTAAAGTGCTCCTCTCAGGCTCTGTGTTCCATTGATTTCCGCTTCTGGATCCTGGGGCCTTTCCTCTCAGCTTCTGGGTTCCTCTTTCTCTGCAGCTTTGTTCTGTGCCTGTGGCTTGTTATTCCTCCATTTATGAAGGACTCTAATCAGAGGATTAAGACCCATCCTGGGTCATGCGGTCTACTCAAAGGCCCTTAACTGAAATGATTTAAAGAAAGGTTCCAGCTACAGTAGGTTTACAGGAGTGGATTAGCTTCAAAAATAGACTTTTCCAGGGCCCACATCTTTGTATACACAGGGCCATCTCTAGAAACACGGCTGTTCCTTTTGTATCCAGATCTGTGATGACTCTAATTGATTTCCATGTGTGATGAGGTAGGGGCTTGGCATTCTTGATTTTTCCCCGGTATGGATATCCATTTGAGCCTGTCCCCTTCTTGCAAAGAGCATCTTTTCCCTGTGCTCTGCATTGTCACCTGCATCTGTCAGTGTCTCTGCTCTCGAGTCTCTGCCCGAACCCGTGCGTCTCCCTCCAGGCTCCGGGCCGTGCTGCCTCAACCGCCACCTGCTTATCTGGAAGTATAAGTCATCCGGTTTTGTTCTTTGAGATTGTCGTGGACATTGTCCTTTCACCTTTGTAGATACATTTTAGAGCTGGCTTCCTGATTTCTACACGTACATGCGTACTCTCCCAAAAGCCATTTTTCTTCTTGGGATTGCATTGACTCCTAGAGCAATTTTGAGAGAAAGACTATTTTAGATAATGAGTCTTCCAGTACACAAATATATTTCTCCCTTCATTTAGAACTTTGAGAATTTCTGTAAGATTTTTGGTAGTATTTTTGTTCAGAGGTCTTAGGTTTGTTTTGTTAGATTTATTCATAGGTACATTTGATTTTCGTCTATGCTGTGACAAATTGTTGCTTTTTAAATATTCATTTTTGAATTTTTTTGCTAGTATATAGAAATATTGCACCTAGCTACAAGGTGGATTAACTTAGATATTTGAATAATTACTGTGTATGTTGGTTCTTAAAGAAATTGTATTTTGTTCTTAAAGTGAATGTAGAAGTTGTTTACAGTTTTGTGGGATTTTTGGTGTTTTTTTTTTTTTGTAGTAAATTATTTCAAAGCTAGCATTCAACCCAAAGTAACCATTAGCATTAGCCATTCATCTTGAGATTACATATTTGGTGACATACGTAATAACCCTATTTTGTTTTTCTTTGAATACAGCAACTTCAGGTAGTTCCACTGTTTGGGGACATGCAGATTGAACTGGCCAGATACATCAAGACCAGCGCTCACTACGAGGAGAATAAATCTCGGTAGGAGGAGAGTAAGCCACCCCGTTAAAGAGTTTGCAATGTCTTCATCGCATGGTTAATAGCACCCTACTTGATTACCTGCAGATAAAACCTTTGACATTCTTCACCATCTGCAACTACACAGTCCAATATGGTAGCCCTTGCTTCTGTGGCTATTTCTATTAAATCCATTGAAAAATAAAATTAAAAATGTGTTCCTCAGTGGCACAGCCACCTTTCGGATGCTCAGTAGTTGGGGGCTCCTGGGTTGGGCAGCAACTCTCAGAGTTCCCTGGACAGGACATGCCAAGAACAGAGAAGTGCTACAACGTTCTCTGGGCCTGGACGTGCTGGCAGATGCTTAACAGCCAGCTGGTGGCGGCCCACGTGCAGACTCTTTGCATTTTTTTTTTAACAACCCCTTAAAAATGTAAAAACCGTTTTCTAGGCTGTACATACGCCGGCCGCGTGTGGCCCAGGCCGTAGTTTGCAGCCCTCGGCTCTCACTGATTTCCCGTGGGCTCGTCCGGCCGCCGTGGTCCTAAACGCGCGCTAGGACGCCTCCCAGGCAACGCGGCCGCTTTCCCTCCTCCAGGTGGACGTGCACGTCTCCGAGCAGCAGCCCGCAGTACAACATCTGCGAGCAGATGATCCAGATCCGCGAGGACCACATGCGCTTCATCTCCGAGCTGGCCCGCTACAGCAACAACGAGGTGGGCTGCCAGCGCCGCGCCCGGGGCACCACGCAGCTCGGCCTCTGGCTCCCAGATGCCGCTCTGAGTTGCCTTCAAGATGTAATTTAGCGCCAGATGCTAAAAAGCACCCATGGTGACTGACAGGGCAGGGAAATTAGCGGTTTGTGTCTGTCCAGCGGTTCCGACAGCGTCTTTCTTAATAGGGTCCCCAAAGGAATGACTGAGGAGCGGTCTGCTGGCATGGCGTCTCCTGACCTCATGCCCTGATTCTGTGGAAAAAGCTAAGACCACCCAAACGAGAACAAGCACGGGCTCCTTATTCAGAGCTTGCTGTGGCGAGGGGGTCCCCACCGCCGCGTGTGCTTGGCAGCGTCTCGGGCAGGCGGGGGAGTGGGGAAAGGGCCCTGGCTGGAGGCCGTCGGCCTGGGGAGGCGGGAGGCGGGCTCACTGGAAGGGGGCGTCCTAGGTGATGGCTAGGGGAGCGAGCTTGGCTTCCCTGGCTGGTCCCACGGTGGAAGCAGGGGCAGCGCTAGGGAAGCAGTCGGGTACTGAGAAGTCCTGCCTGTTTTGGGTCATTTGTTACAGGGGTTGGTTTGGTGTCCTGGACTGGCTGTTGTAGATAGGGGTCACTTCCCGGACGCAGGCCCTTGGGGTGCATGCTCGAGCCTGCTTTTAGGGAGCGGGGGTAGCTTGCGTTTGCGGGGGATGGTTATTGTCGTGCTGTTCCTGCCCGTTGCTGGATGGGAAGGGTCCCTGTCCCCACCTGCTGAACACTTGTGACCATGTACCAACACTCCTAAAGAGCCCACTTCTTGCAAATGCCCCCTGGGGCGCACGCTTCGGGCACCTGGGCAGGGGCTGCGGGTCTGCGGGGAGCCCCTCCGCGGCAGCGCCACCTGCTGGGTGGGCGCCAGCTGTAAACTGAGGTCACGGGAGGTTCTGCGCAACGCGCAAGGCTGGCCGTACCCCTCGTGCAGGCACACCCTGAGACTCTGCAGGTTCGGTTCCAAACCACCGCAATAAAGCGAGTCTCGGGGGTTTTTGGTTTCCCAGTACATATAAACGTTATATTTTCGTTATACTGCACTCTATTAACTGAGCCGTAGCAATGTGTCTAAAAAAACAGGTGCATGCCTTAATTAAAATGTGACACAGACGCGAAGTGAGCCCGTGCTGTTGGGAAAAAGGCGCCGATAGATTTCCTTAATGCAGGGTTGCCACAAACCTTCAGTTTGTAAAAATCACAATATCTGTGAAGTGCAATAAAGCAAAGCACAATAAAATGAGGTCTGCCTGTATAGTTTTCTTCTCCTGGTCTCTACTGTAGTACCTTTATAATTAAGATGATGTTCTTAAAAAGAAAAATATCACTGAATGCTTTGCTCAGCTTATATTTTCAACAGCCATATGGAGGAAATTCACATACCATGCAATTCACCCGTTTAAATTGTGTGATTCGGTGGGCTTTAGTGTAGTCACAGTGTCACACAATTTGCCCGTCACCACAATTTTATTTGTTTATTTTTTCATTTTTACTGGGAGGTCCTGGGGATCAAACCCAGGTCCCTCCATATGGGGAACAGACGCCCAACCATTTGAGCCACATCCACCCCCCAACAGTCGATTTCACAACATTTTTATTGCCCCCAAAAGAAACACCATAACTGTTAGTATCCATTCTCCCAGCAACTGCTACTTTCTGTTTCTGTTGAGTTGCCTGTTCTGGCAAATAGAACCATACACTCTGTGCCCTTTTGTGACTGGCTGCTTTCACTCAGCTTTTAATGTCTTCAGGTTTCATCCCTGTTGTAGCCTGCATCAGTACTTCGTTTCTTTGCAATGCCGAATAATATTCCCTTGTATGAATGTACCCCGTTCACTGGTTGATGGGCATTTGGGTTATGGTTAAGGCTGCTGTGACCGTCTGTGTGCAGGTTTCTGTGCGGACCTGCTTTCATGGTCCTTGGGTACAAACCCAAGAGTAGAACTGCTGGGTCACGTGGTCACTCTAAGGTTTAACATTTTGAGGAGCTGCCAGAGTGCTTTCAAAGCGACTGGACCAGTTTACGCTCCCACCAGCAATGCGTGAGGACTCCGAGTTCTCCACGTCCTTGCCCACACTTGTTATTGTCTGATTTTTTTATCCTAGCCATCCTAGTGACCGCGAGGTAGTCTGCCATTGTGGTTTGGCTTTACATTTCGGTAGTGACCACTGATACTCAGCATTTCTTTATCTTCTTTGTTTATTGGCCATTTCTTTATCTTCTTTGAAGAAAAACCTATTCAGAATTGGGCTAGTGGTCTTTTTTATTATTGAGTTCTATATCTTCTAGATATCCCTTACCAGACAAATGATTTTCAAAGATTTTCTCCCACCCTGTGGGTTGACCTTTCACTTTCTTCACGGTGTCCTTTGAAGAACAATTTTAAATTGTGGATGTGGTCCAGTTTTACCTATGGTTTCTTTGGTTGCTTGTGCCTTCGGTGTCACATTGAAGAAGCCATGGCCCAACCCAAAATCATGCAGATTCACCTCTTTTTTCTTTTTTATTTCTTTAACATTTATTTATTTACTTTATTTCTCCCCCTCCCCCAGATGGTTCTCTCATCTCTCTGCTCATTGTTTGCTCGTCTTCTCCAGGAGGCACCGGGAAACTAACCCAGGACCTCCCACATGGGAGGCGAGTGCCCAACAGCCTGAGCCACATCCGCTCCCCACGGGCTGCGGCGTCTGCTGTCTTGTGGCATCTGCTCATTTAGGCGTCTGCTTGTTGGCAGCGGGGTGTAGGCATCTGCTTGTCTTCTTTAGGAGGCACCAGGACCCGAACCCGGGACCTCCCATGTGGTAGGCAGGCACCCAACTGATTGAGCCACATCCGCTTCCCAGCCCCTATTTTCTTCAAAGAGTTTTATAGTTTTAGCTCTTAAAATTAGATCTGTGGTCTGTTTTGACTTAGTTTTTGTATGTGGTGTGAGGTAGGGTCCAATTTCATTCTTTTCGTGCGCACTTCCTGTTGCCCCAGTGTCATTTTTTGAAGAGGGTATCACTTTCCCCATTGAATGCCCTTGTAAATCAATTAGCCAGAGGTGTGATAGGTTTATTTCTAGACTCTCAATTCTGCTTCATTGCTCTGTAGGCCTGTCCTTACACCAGTACCACAATCGTTTGACTGTAACTTTGTAGTGAGTTTTGAAGTTGAGAAATGTGCTTCTCCAAATTTGATCTTCTTTTTAAAGATTGTTGTGGCTATTCTGAGGTCCTTGGAATTCCGTATGAATTTTAGGATCAGATTGCCAATTTTGGCAAAAAAAGCAGCTGGGATTTTGACAGGGATGGTGTTAAATCTGTAGATCAATTTGGGGAATTTTGCCATTAAACAGCATCGAGTTTTCCAGCCTGTGAGTACATGATGTCTTTCCATTTGGACCTAGTTTCATATTTTCCAGCCATGTTCTGGAGTTTTCAGAGTACACAGTCTGTACTTCCCTAGTTAAGTTTATTTCTAAGAATTGTATTCCCTTTGATGGTGTTTTAAATGGAATTATTTTTTCCGGTCGTTGGCTCAGTTTCCATCGCCTGGAGGTGAGGATTGGCTTTGAGGCGGGTCAGCGGCTGGGCCTGAGAATGTCGGCTGGTGGACGGGCCGCCTGCCCAGGCCGCTGCGGCCCTGGAACGTGCTGAGAGCGGCCAGGGCCACGCTCTGGGCAGCGCGTTTTTTTCCTTTTAGCTACCCATTATATAAATTTTGAAGCTCAGGAGAGGAGAGCCAGGTAACAACCTCAAGCGTCCATCCGTCTTCCCCCAGCACCGTGTCTAGGCCTGGGGTAGGTTGGAGCAAATCCAAAATGCCGCAGGGAAGGTGCCGAGCTAATACTTCACACTGTGTCTCCATAAACTAGGGGCCCCTTAATATCGAATGCCTAGTCATTGCTCGCCTTCTCCCAGTTGACTCATCGGTGATTTATTTTTGCTTGTTTGCGTCAGGGTCCAAATGCACCACACACTGTGATGGTGACAGGTCTCTTCTGAGATGTGAGCTCCCTTCACTCGCGCTCCCTGTGTTGTCGTTTCCCGGGACCCTGTGGCTCCAGCCGTGGGGAGTCGGATGCAGAGGCTTGCTCAGGCTCGGCTTCTCTTCTGAGCCCTCCGGAGCCTTCGCTGGCCCAGCGGTGGCTGGCTGGAGGCCCGCGGGTCCGGCCGTCGCTCTGGGTCGCGGCAGCCGCTGGACCCCGCCCAGGCTCGAGGATCCGTGTTAGGGTGCAGCCGGAGCCTGTGCTTGCCCTCGCTCCTCCTCAACTCCTTACAGCGCTGTGTCTCTCCTGGAGCTATGGCTCCGACAGGAGAGAGCCAGGGCAGAAAGAACGGGCTCGACTCCTTTGCTTTATTTATCAATGTTTTAAATAACTGTTTCTCTAGCACCATCTAAGGTAACAAATAAAAAATTTTGAGTCCTATTTTGAGCTCCATCCCCTTGAGAATTTATTCTTTCTGCTGCTCAAATTTGGTCAGTGAGAGCCTCTTCGCTTGGCTTCTAGGCCTTCTGATGTGACCCTCGTCATCTTCGACGCTTCCTTTTCTTCTGGCTCAATTTTTTTTTCTATCTTTTTCTGGTTCTTACTGACCCCGGCATAATTTGGTTTGATTGCTGTCACACTGCAAGCTCCGTAGTGTTAAAAGGGCATTGCAGCACGACTGATAAAGACATAGTTACTAAAATGATTCAGCTCTGAGTCTGCTGTCAGGTTTCTCCCTCTAGGGATGTTAAATTAAATTATGCTGTCTAAAAGCCCCGTGGAGTGTTTCCTCTGTGCGTCACGATGTCAGCTTGACACAGAGTTCTGTCCCTTGTTCCATTTTGCTTTGCGTTTTTAGGGATTGCTTTTCCCTCTACTTTAGTCTTGCGTCATTATAATGCGCCAAAGTCAAATCTGTAAAAGTCTGTGTTCCCCTTGACGCTATCTGCTCCTCCCCTGTAGGTAATCCCTTTAAGTTTTCAGTTTTTGATGTAAGCGAACACACGATACGCGTGTTCTCCCCTGCTGTCTGGGCGCACCTTCTCTTACCGCCCCGTCCTGGACATCCCTCCGGTGCCGTGGAGAGGGAGCTCCCTCTTGCGGTGGGGCGACCTC
>PVKH010039725.1:0-11153 GCA_004027955.1 Chaetophractus vellerosus | reverse complement strand
AGTTCCAAATTAAGCTGAACCAATTATCAAATAAGGGCTGTAGCACAAAGCTAATCAAATAGGAAGCCCAAGACTAAAGACAGAAACCACCTCCAGAATAAAGAAATACATCTAGTAAACCAGATACTGAGACAACAAAAAATTATATCTCTACCAAGAAATGTGATGATATGGCCCAGTGAAAGGAACAAGCTAAGCCTCCAGATAACATAAAGGAATTGAGACAACTAAGCATTGATGTTCAAACAAATCTCCTTAAAAAATTCAAGGAGCTGACTCAAGATATTAAGGATATTAAGAGGGAAGTGGATGTGGGTCAAGTGAAATGGCTCCTGTCTACCATATAGAAGGTTCAGGGTTTAATTCCTGGGGCCTCCTGGTGAAAAAGCAAGCTGGCCTGCATGGCAAGCTGGCCTGAGTGGAGAACTGACCCACACAGAGTGCTGGCCTGCATAAAATGCTAGACCATGCAGGAGTACTGGCCCATGAAGAGTGCTGACCTGTGTGGAGAGCTGGTGCAGCAAGATGATGCAAAAAAAGAGACACAGAAGAGAGACAATGAGAGATGCAGCAAATCAGGGAAGTGAGGTGACGCAAGAGATTGAGCAGCCTCTCTCCACTCTGGAAGGATCAGTTCCTGGTGCCAACTAAAGAGAAGACAGACAGACACAGAAGAACACACAGAGATCAGAGTGCAAAATGACGGGGGGTGGAGGGAGATAAATAAATAAATAAATAAATAAATAAATAAATAAATAAATCTTTTTTAAAAAAAGATTTTTAAAAAAGGATATTTAGGAGATGCTGGGTGAGCACAAATAAGAATTTGAAAGCATAAAAATAGCAGAACTTATGGTAATGAAATGCACAATAAATGATATTAAAAATGTACTGGACACATACAATAGCAGATTTGAGAAGGCAGAAGAAAGAATCAATGAGATTGAAGACACAACCTCCAAAAGTGAACATACAAAAGAACAGATGAAGAAAAGAATGGAAAAAAATTGAACAGGGTCTCAGGCAACTATATGATAGCAAGGGACATGCAAACATATGTATCATGGGTGTACCAGAAGGAGAAGAGAAGGGAAACAAGACTAAAGGAACATTTGAAGAAATAATGATAGAAAATTTCCCAACCCTATTGAAGGACATAGATACCCATGTCCAAGAACCACAACAAACTCCCATCCAAATAAATCTGAATAGACCTACTCCAACTCATACACTAATAAAAATGTCAAACGCCAAAGATGAAGAGACTCCTGAGAAGCAAGAGAAGACTGATGTATCACATATAAGGGATGTCCAACAAGATTAACTGCTGATTTCTCATCAGAAACCATGGAGGAAAGAAAACAGTGGTATATTTAAGATACTGCAAGAGAAACACTGCCAGACAAGAATCTTATATCTGGCAAGATTGTCTTTCAAAAATGAGGGTGACTTTAGAATATTCACAGATAAACAGAAATTGAGAGAGACTGGCTTTGCAGGAAATACTAAAGGGAGTGCTAAAGCCTGAAAAGAAAAGACAGGAGAAAGAGACTTAAAAGAGAGTCTAGAAATGAAGATTATATCAGTAAAAGTAACTAAAAGTGTAAAAGAGTGCTGAAAATAAGACATGACACTAAAATGAGTGACGTAAGAACTGCCTTTACATTAATAACATTGAATGTTACTGGGTTAAATTTCCGAATGAAAGGCACAGACTGGCAGAACAAATAAGAAAATATGAATCATCTTTATGCTGTCTACAGAGACTCAACTTAGACTCAAGGAAACAAATAGATTGAAAGTGGAAGGCTGGAAAAAGGTATTCCATGCAGTAACCAAAACAAACAAATGAACAAAAAAAGCTGGAGTAGCTATGCTTATATCAGATGAAATAGACTGACTTTAAAACAAAGCTGTTGTAAAACAGAAAGAAGGACATTATATATTAATAAAAGGGAGAATTCACTAGGAATAAATAACAATCAGAAATGCATATGCACATAATCAGGATGCCCCAAGATACATGAAGCAAACAATGGCAAAAGTTAAGGGAGAAATAAATGTCTCTACCATAATAGTTGGAGATTTCAATATACCACTCTCATCATTGAATAGAACATTTGAGCAGAGGATCAATAAAGAAACAGAGAGCTTGAATAATATAATAAATGGACTAAACCTAATAGACATATACAGAACATTCCACCCCAAAACAGCAAGATATATATTCTTAAGTGCTCATGAATCTTTCTCCAGGATAGACCATATGTTGGGTCACAAAATAGTTCTCAATAAGCAAACACATTAAAAGAATTATTCAGCATGATAAAGTGGCATGCAAGGGTGGTTCAACACAAGAAAATCAATTTAATATAGCACATTAATAAATCAAAGAGGAAAAATCACATGATCATCTCAATTGATACAGAAAAGGCATTTGACAAAATACAGCATCATTTCTTGATAAAAGACCCCAAAAGATAGGAATTGAAGGAAACTTTCTCAAGATGATAAAGGGCATATACGAAAAATCCACATCTAACATTATATTCAATGTTGAAAGACTGAAGGCTTTCCTGTTGAAATCAGGAACAAGACAAGGAGGCCCATTGTCACCACTGTTTTTCAATATAATGCTAGAGGTTCTAGTTAGAACAATCAGGCAAGAGAAAGAAATAAAAGGCATCCAAATTGGAAAGAAAGAAATAAAACTTTCACTATTCACAGATGATATGCTCCTATACCTTGAAAATACAAAAAATCTACAGGAAAGATATTAGAGCTAATAAACGAGTTCAGCAGCATGTCAGGATACCAGATTAATATGCAAAAATCAGTACTATTTCCATACACTAGTAATGAGAAATCTGAGGAGGAAGTCAGGATAAAATTCAATTTACAATACCAACTATAAGAATAAATATTTAGGAATAAACTTAACCAATGACATAAAGCACTTGTATTCAGAAAACTAAAATGCATTGCTAAAAGAAATCAATAAAGACCTAAATAAATGGAAGAACATCCCATGTTTATGGATTGGCAGACTAAATATTATTAAGATGTCAATTCTACCCAAATTGGTATACAGATTGAATGCGATCCCTATAAAAATTCCACCAATATTTTAAAAACTAATGAAAAACACAATTATCAAATTTATTTCGAAGGGTAAGTGGTCCCAAATAGCCAGAAACATCTTTAAAAGGAAGGCTGGAGTTGGAGAACTCTCACTTCTGGACTTAAAATCATATTACCTAGCTACAGTGGTAAAAACAGCATGGTAATGGCATAAAGATAAAGGCCAACCAATAAAACTGAACTGATGGTTCAGAAACAGACTCTAACATCTATGGTCAAAGGATTTTTAACAAGCCTTTTTAACATGGCTGTCAAACCCAACCAGGTGGGGCAGAACAGTCTATTCAACAAATAATGCTAGGAGAACTGGATATCCATATCCAAAAGAAAGAAAGAGCACCCCTATCTAACACCTTATACAAAAAGTGACTCAAAATGGATCAAAGAACCTAAATATAAAAGCTAGAGCCATAAATCTTCTAGAAGAAAATGTAAGGAAACTTCTTCAAGCCTGTTGATAGTTGGTGCATTCTTAAACCTTTCACCAAAAGCATGAGCAATGAAAGAAAACATGGATCAACAGGACCTCCTCAAACTTAAATACTTTTATGATTCAAAGGACTTTGCCAAGAAAGTGAAAAGGCAGCCCAGTCAGTGTGAGAAAATATTTGGAAACAACATATCTGATAAGTGTTGAAGTTCCATGTTATATAAAGAGATCATACAACTCAAAAATAAAAGCGCAAGCAGTACAATTAAAAAATGGGCAAAAGACTTAGACATTTCTTCAAAGCAGAAATACAAATGGCAAAAAATACATGAAAAACGTTCAATATCACTAGCTATTAGAGAAATGCAAATTAAAACTACAATGAACTATCATCTCACACCTCATAGAATGGCCATTATTTGAAAAAAAAAAAAACAAAACAGAAAATAACAAGCGCTGGAGAGGATGTGAAGAAATAGGAACACTCCTTCACTGTTGGTGGGAATGTAGAATAGGGCAACCTCTGTGGAAAACAGTTTGGTACTTCCTCAGGAGACTAAATATAGAACTGCTATATCATCTGGCAATGCCCTTCACAAGGAATACATCCAGAAGAACTGAAAACAGTGACTCGTACAGACATTTGCACTCCAATGTTCATAGTGGCATTATTCACAATTGCCAAAAGACAGAAATAATCTAAGTGTCCATCAACTGATGAATGGATAAATGTGGTATATACATACAATGGAATATATGCTGCTGTAAGAAGAAATGAACTTGGGACACATATGATAACATGGATGAATCTTGAAGACATTATGCTGAGTGAAATGAGCCAGATACAAAAGAATAACTATTGTATTGTCTCATTAATATGGAGTAAATATGAAGAATAAACAAATAGAGTTAAATCTTAAAGTATAGATTACTAGGAAATAGGATGAGGCCTGAGAAGGGGTACTGATGCTTAATGTATGTAAAATATTTAATTAGCTTGACTGTAAAAGTGTGGAAATGGATAGAGTTGATGGTAACACATATAGTGAGTATAACTAACACAGCAGGTTTATCATTGGGATTGTGGCTGGAAGGAGTACTCCAGAGTTATAAATGTCAACTGAAAGAAAGCTAGAGAATAATCTAGGGACTGAATAACATAGTGAACCAGGAGGTGGATGAGGCATGTGGTTAATAATACAAATAAAAGAATGTTCTTCTACAAACTAGAACAAATGTATATCATTATTACAAGGTGGTAAGAATATAGAAATGCATGGGAAAATACAATTAATGGACCTTATGGACTATAGTTAACAGCAATATTGTAATATTCTTGCATCAATGTCAAAGAAGATACCGTGTTAATAATAGTGGGGTATGGAAAAAATATACCAGATGTACACTACATACCATAGTTAGTGGTAATGGTTTGATGATGTTCTCTCATAATTTGTAGCAAGTGTTCGACACAATGTAAGGTCTTAGTGGAGGGGTGTTGTATGGGAATTCTGTACATTATGCATGATTGTTTTGTAAGTTCACAACTTCTCTAACAATATATATATTAAAAAGATACTGTGGGAGCTATATGCCAGTTGAATCTCTCTCCAAGAAAAACTGTTAGATGACAGCCTCTAGCATCTTCATGATCTGCCTCAGCCTTTGAGCCAAAGGCAAGTACTTCCTGAGACACCCCAGCCAATGACAGCACAGTGAAGATAGGGCCCAGCCATTTCTGTGCAGTGAGAGACTTATCTAACTTGCAATCTTTGCTCTAGAGCTCTCCCATGGGTTGGCTAAGACTTTGCCATCAGCATGTGTTCCCTGCCCAATCCTGCTTCTACTGCCTTTCCTTTCTTGGATATCAGATATGCATCACAGTCTAAAGGCTTTCTTTGCCCAATCCTGCTTCCTAACATCTTCCTGTCACAAGTATCAGCTCAACATTGCAGTTTAAGACTTTCTTTGAACAAACCGGCTTCCTATCTTCCTCCTTTCACCAGTGTCAGATCAGCATCACAGTCTGAAGGCTTACCTTGCCCAATCCTGCAACTACTGATGACAGGTGTTACCTGTCGACAACTCTCACAAGACCATTTTAGCATCCATCTGGTTATTATTATATACTCCAGACATTCACTACCAAAACAGCACTTCTAAACCTAACTTCTAATGTGAGAGGAATGAAGTCTGGACTGGGAGTCAGAGGATGTGGATTTAAGTCTTGCTTTCTACATTTTTAAAATTTTATGACTTTGGTGAAATCATTTAACCTCTCTAATGCTTAGTTTCCTCATGAATAAAATAAGTATAAAATTATCTACATGGCCAGAGGATAGGTTGAAGCTAAACTGAGAGCATGTATATGATGGATGTTTGAGAATGCTCCAATAAATGGGTGTATTAGTCAGCCAAAGGGGTCCTGATGCAAAGTTACCAGAAATCTGTTGGCTTTTATAAAGGGTATTCATTTGAGGTAGAAGCTTACAGTCACAGGTCATAAAGAGTAAGTTACTTCCCTCATCAAAGTTGTTGCCACGTGTTGGAGAAAGATGGCTGCCAGTCTCTGTGAGAGTTCAGACTTCCTCTTCCTCTTAAGGCTCCGTGGTCCCATCTTCTTCCAGTCTCAGCTGTAGGCTGGCACAAGGCTCATCTCTCTTCCTGGGGCTTGTCTCTTTCCAGCTGCTCTGCTTACAAGGCCAACTGTAAACTATCAGGGAAATGGCTTGGCACTCTCCCTGGGGTTCCAGCATCAAAACACTAAGTTCTCTCTTCTGCAGTGTCGTTTTCTATGTGAACCTGCCCACCAAGGGGGCTGGAACTCAACGTCCTACCTACGTGCCCAAATCAAATCCCTAATCTTAATTTAATCAAGTAAAAGTGAAACTTCTGAATTTAATACAATCAAAGGGTATCATGCCCAGAGGAACAGACCAGTTTACAAACATAATCAATATTTCTTTTTGGAATTCATCAATAATATCAAAATGCCACAATGGGCTTAATAAATTAAGTGAATTATCACCAAATTATAGTATCATTGTTTTAGTTTGCCAAAGTTCTGCCAATGCAAAGTACCAGAAATGTTTTGGATTTTATAAAGAATACTTATTTGGAGTAAAGCTAAAAGTTCTAAGGCCATGAAAAGTCCAAACTGAGGCACCATCAGAGATGCTTTCTCATCAAAGTCAGCGAGTGTTGGTCCTGGCGCTGTTGCCACAAGGTGAAGCAAATGGCCACCAGTCTCTGCTGAGGCCTCTGCCTTCCCCTCTAGAATCGACCATCTCTTGGAGCACTGCTTTGAGAAACCAGGCATAGGGCTTGTCTCTTTCTGGACCTCTTAGATCAGTCTTGGCCATTCTGCTCTCTTCCCAAATTCAGCTGTAAGCTATCAGGCATATAGCAGGACTAGTCTCCTCTTTAGCTGTTCCATGAGTCCAGCCTCTTGGGGACTTCATACATAAGCAATCCTCCCTCACATTGAACAATCAACTATGTTGGCTTCCTTTTTCTCCCTCTATCTGTTCTTGTGAGTCCATTTATATTAGACCCAGCAAGAGGGCGGGGACTCAACCTGAGTCATTCCTCACTGACATAGTCCAATCCAAAACCCTAAAGTGATCTTGTCAAGTAATCTAATCAAAGTCCCCTCAACTGAATTTAATGCAATCCAAGGGTATCAAATCCAAAGGAATAGATTAGTTCACAAACATAATCTTTCTCTTTTTGGGATTCATAAAATAATCTTAAACTACCACAATCCTGTTCTTCAATCTCCCTCCCATTACCACCCTCTGTCAATAATATTGTCCTTCAGGTGGTAGAGAAATGGCTAAGTGACTGATTTCCAGATTCAAAAGAACTCTTAACATGGGAAAAAATACCTACATTCATTGATTTGTAATGTATCTCCACATCATCATTCATGCAAAAATGTTGTTTTTTTCATAGATAAAAAGAAAAGCAGAGACTAAAGTGCTGAGAAATCAAACACAAACAACATGGTGTTTCTGCAGTCACATTTCTCAAAGTTTACTGAGGAAGTCTGAAATGTACACAAATAATCATAGCAGAAGTCCAAAAATGTCAGGGTGAGTACATAAAGTTACCATGGTAGCATAGGAAGAAGATGGTAACTAACTTCATGGAATGGATCAGGGTGATATTTAATGTTAATGTGAAAAGATAAATTGGCATCCACCAGCCCAGCAATGGTGGAGCGAGGGAAAATGCATTCCAGGCAGATGAAATAGTAGGAGCAAATAAGTGGTGGTCTAAAGAGCAAGTTCCTTGTGTTATCATTGTAATACTGGTATATGTAGTATTGGTGTGGAACAGTGAAAATGGTAACTTGGAAAGGTAGTAAAGAAAGGAAGCGATTGGGTAATGAGGGGTCTTTATGCTATACTAAGAGCTCAGAATTTGTTGGGTAGGGAATAGGTTCTAGAGAAAGAGACAAAATTAGCTGCTTTTCACTGAAGAAATTTTATTCTGATAGTATGTGCAGATTGGATAGAAGTAGGGAAAGAAGATTGGAGAATATTACATAGCTGTGAAGTGAAATGGTGGTAGTACTGATATATTTCTAGGCAAAGTAAGACAATTGTAGGGGATAGAAATGGCGAATTTTGATTACTGATTAGAGGTAGAGAGTGGTAGAGTATGTGGTAAAATAGGGAACCCACAGTGCTTTCTTATTTGGGAGATAATTTTTTTGGTTTTTATTTTTGGAAGTAGGTGAAAGAATAAGGATCAGAGTTCAGTTTTGGATGTCATGAATGTAAGCTGTTCCTGAGATATTATGAGTTGTGCAGTAGGATTTATTTCTCTGATACTGCTAAGCTTTTCTGAACTTTAGTCTAAGTTAGATTCTGTAAGAGATTTGGGAATGAACCAAATGATTTGCTAATTAAAGCCAAAGGACTCTGTATATTTGTCTAGAGGGACAGGGTGTAGATAAAAAGAGGAAATTTTTTTTTTTTAAAGATTTATTTTATTTTATTATATATCTCCCCTCCCCCCCGTTGCGGGATGCGCCGAGGCCGGTCACTGCACAGGCGCGGCTTTCCCCGCTTGTGGGCAGCTTCTGCTTCCATTCACGGTGGCTCTGCTTCAGTTCGTGGGTGGCTGGCTGTGCTCCATTCGCGGGCAACCTGCCCTGCCCGTGGCGGCTTTGCCCTGTCCGTGGCAGCTTTTTTGCCCTGCCCACGGCGGCTCTGGCCTGCCCATGGCGGCTTGCCATTCTCAAGGCGGTCTGCCCGCTAGGAGAGGTCCCCGGGAACCGAACCTGGGGCCTCCCATGTGGTATGCCGGCGCCCTATCCACTGGGCTATATGGCCAGGCCCCAAAGAGGAAATTGATAGCACCATAAAAGGGGGTTGAGAGGGGAAAAAATTGACAAAAATTCCATGTTTTTCATACAACAAAAACTAAATTGAGATTTTATTTCTGCCTGTTTGCACAATGTGGAAGTTTAATTATATAAGTGGAAGGATAATTTCCTACTTAATAATATATTTTACTGAACTCACTATTTTCTTCTACCATGAATTTTGACATAAAATATTTTCCAGAGTTTAAGGCTTAATGGCACAGCTTCTGGTGATGACAGCCTCTCACTAAAGCTATCGAGCTGCTAGCAACAGTGGCCCTCTATCTTCTGAATGAAAACCATGGATAACTCTAGCAAGTCACTACCATTTGTTCATAATGAGCCAATCTGGTACCCAAAGGAAGCACTACTGCCTCTGTCGCCAGGCCTAGCAGACATGCCTCTCTGCAGGCTTCCTCCTCCTCTTTGTTTAGGAAGGAAAAGAAAAACAGGAAATAAAAATCTTGTCTTTTAAGAGCAAACTTCTCTCTGGAAGAAAGTAAATGCTTTTGGATTTAAACAATTAAAACACAATTATATGTATCTATAAAACTTTCTTGGGGGTCTTGCAAGTTAATCATCTTCATATAACATTAGTACAGGGTACTTTAACAGCATTTACTTTAGGTATTTCTAAACTGGCAAGCATCAGAAACTTGCCTGGATTATGTCTTTCAACTGACTGAAAAGATCACTAACAAATTCTAACTTTCAGTTATTAGCAGGTATCATTTGCATGCTTTTAAAGTCACAATTTAAATGGATTCAAAGTGAAAGTGTTACTGCAATAATCTCTTTTATAAAGATAGATAAATGTCTATCTTTATTTAACTAACAGGAAGAAGCACTGAGTTTCTCTGAACACTAACTAGTTACATGGTGCTTTTGAAACATAACACTATTTTTTATAGGTCTTTTTATGCTAAATTTCCATCATTTTAAAATATGTTTGTCCTATCACATGCTTTTTTGTGCTTAACTCACAGGCAACTTCAAAACTTGTGTTCAGGGTTGCTGGTAAGGTGGTCTGTCTACAGTCTTCAAGTCTTCCACTGCTGCGGAGAAATTAGGAAGGTGAAATTATCTTAATTGGATGTCGACAAATGCAATCTGCATTTAATTATCCTTTCCACTGACTTCCCAAGCACGGCAAAAGATGAGCAGATCTTAATATAATAGTCTAAAAAGATACAGATGTTTCCATGTGTTTTAAAATTCTTTTAAAGTAAATATTCTGGAATAGTGTGAAGACAAATAAAGATGCTTTTGGGAGTAGGAGGAATGCTTGAGAAATCTTCAGATTCCAAATTCTCATTATCTCTTAAAGGATGACCTACATCATTTATGGGTAAAATAATATAAAGAAGAAAACTGTGAGATCATTTGAATCTGCCCTTTCAGTTTCTGGGGGAGGCACAGTGACCTTGACTTTCATCTCTTATTCACAATGAATAAACCAACAGGCATGTATACCAGATATCTTATCTTTTAGTATTTATTTCCTAGTTTCAACCTAATCAAAACATACATCATCATAAAAATGTCAAGTTAACCATTTAAAAGGCTTGAGTGATTTATTTTTCAGTAGGATTCCCAGATAGATGACTCATGAGAAAAGTACTTATTGCATGAATTCATTCAGTGAATAGACACAATTGCTAGTGCTTTACTAAAGTATCAAGTCAATTGTAAAACACACTGTGATCTAAGTGTTCAGATATTTAGGGAAAGCTCCTCAGATGAAATATTGTTTTTGAGGAGACTTTGTTGCAAAATTTGCTATAATTATAAATTTTAAATGACTATCAAACAATTTAATATCCTGCTAATTGTCAAAACATATTTTAAATTATATGCTAAAGTCAAATAATGTTTGGCCATTGAAAATTGTTGGTTAATTATAAACATGTTAAAAAGTAAAGCAAAGTAAGGTATTTAAATGATCATTTTATATCTTTAAATTTCTGAGTGGTTAGATAAATTCAACTGCCCCCTCTCTGTGTCTTTCCCCTCCCCACAAATTAAAGAGTCGGTATTATATTAAATAGTGAAAAGAACTAAGACACTACATGTCAAGGCAAGAGGATACATTTCGGTGCTGGAAGAAACAGAATCAACAAGAACGATGGCCAGATTGTATGGAATCAATTTATACCTGGCAGCAAAACCAAAAGGATAGCGTTTCTTTTGTGAAATATTTTCCACATT
>PVKH010039724.1:0-11150 GCA_004027955.1 Chaetophractus vellerosus | reverse complement strand
AATTTTTAAATTATACGGTGAGTAGGAATCCCAGAATGTCAAAAAGAACACTGCTATTCCTTAATTTGGTACAAATGAATTATCTTAAGGAAATAGAGGATAATAAAAAATTAAACAAGCAAAAACCACCACTCGCAACCTGGGTTTAGAACTACATTTAGGTAATTAAGAGCCTAAGCTATTACCTCTCCCTTGGGCCAACCAAGACCATTCCGAATGTATGTATGGAGGATATACTTTAAAATAATTTGGCTTTAGCAGGAAGGGCTGGTTTTATGGGTGTGCCATCAGGCTCTTAAATAAGATAAAAGAAAGTATTTGAAAGTAAAATTCTGCCAGTTTTCTGTCTTTTATAGACACTGGTAACACCATTACAGGAAAATATACTATCCCTATCATGATTGAAACAAATGATATGTAATTTAATGTAATAGTTCTTAAACTGTACAGCTCTGCATCCTCTCTGCCAATCAGTGTCTCCATTTGTCTGATGAAGATTATAATGGTGCTGATCTCGTGGAGTTTTTGTAGTGATCAGATGTGAGACTACATCTAAAAGTGATTTGTAAACTGAAAAGGACTAGTCACATGCAAGTCCTACTCGTGATTGTTATTCTGATTCTATGGGGGTAGCCCATTCATTGAACCATGTTTTGTGTGCCTTATCCTGCCATATCTTAAGTTTGTATGAATGAGCCCCAATTTTAATTTATTTCCTTCTGTTTTTGATAAATTACCCTCTCACATTGCGTATGGGGTCATGAATTAGTTCTCAAGTGCGATCCTGGCAAAAAGCAGCCAATTCAATTTTGTAATTCAGTAGAATGCCTAGGATTTTTAACTGTCACTTCCTCAATATTGATGAAAATTGAAGCAAACAATGGGTTTCACCTAACTTATATGATATCAGAAAGGAAGCCACTGAATGTACACTGGTCATTTCATGGCAGTAAGATATTTATATGCAATCACTGATTTTATCTTGGCTCTGTCTTACCATTTCTACGACAGTAAAATAAGAGTGACAGAGTTATGTATTCTGCCATTCTTAGGTACAGAATTTATAAGATACTATATAGAACAGTCAAGGTACAGAGCCATGTTTCAGTTTTATTTTAAAACTAGACTTCTATTTCTGTCATCTCCATTCCTTTCAGGGATCTTAGGAAAGGAAATGGAACGCCTCATTTTAAAAACTGTTTTGCTTTGTTTTGTTTTTCTGGATGAGGATAATGAAGGTCTTGCTGACCCAAATGGCTACAGTGCATGTAATTTGGAGTGTCTTATATTGTCTTTGCACAGGAAAGGTGGTATTCATAACCTCAGTATGTACAGAGTGATAAAAATAGCTTTCGTCATAATGTCACTCATGTGCTGTTACATTTCTCATAAGAAATCTGTCACACTCATTTTAATTTAAACTGTGGATGTGAGAGAAATGGATTCTGCAGTTGTTATTTTAATGGGCTGGGTGTAAAAATAATGACCTTGATGCCACTATTCAGAGTATTATATATCATCTGGAACCTGATTACTATTAATTGGATTAATAGTAAATTATCACCTCCATTACATATGTTTAGTGACCATATATTTTTGTTGTTTTAAAATTTTTCAGTTTATTTTCGGAAACAAATCCTTGAACATGCATTAAGCAGTTGTGTTTTTTTTTTTTTTTTTTTTTTTTTTTTTTTTGAGAGTTCTTGTGCTCAGGTTATTGGTTTTTAAAATACAGGTTGTTAGCTTTTAAAACAAATTGTTGCTATTTTGGGTTGTCAGGCTTTAAAGTCACTTGGAAATAGCATAAAATAATCTTATATTTAAAGAGCTCCTGTAAGTCATGAAGGAAAGTGTGCTTGATGTGACACTGATGTATTCTTACCGGTTGAATCCATTGGGCCTTTGGAAAGTTTAGAACCTATAATGGAATTTATTACAAAATGCTTCTCAACAGGCCTTATCTTAAGGGAGAAAAGGCAATGTTTTGCTAGTCCTCTAGACACAAATTTCACCGTCTGGGGAGTGATTCCAGTAGGTGATTGTCTTAGTTTGCTAGAGCTGCTATGACAAATACTAGTTGGCTTAAACAACAGGAATTTATTGCCTCACAGTTTTGGAGGTTAGAGGTCCAAAGTCAAGGTGTCATCAGGGTTGTGATTTCTCTGAAGTCTGTAGCGTGCTGGTGGTGGCTTCCCGGCCATCCAGAACTCATGTCTCTGCCTGCCTCATGCCCACCTGTCTCCTGTTCCTCTCTTCAGATTTCCTCTGCTTTAATGGTCTGCAGTCATGTTGGATTAAGACTCACCTTGATTCCGTTTGATCTGACCTTACCTAATAACGTCTTCACACCTTCCAAGATCCTATTTACAAATAAGTTCACATCCACGGGTTCTGGGAGCTAGGACTTGAACTTACCTACATGTCTTTATGGGGGAGACGATTCAGTCCATAACAAGGATGGATAAGTAAAAGGCACCACCTTTATAAGATGCCCTCCCATCATCAGAATGGGAATGATGAGTCTCCTGCCCTCTGCCAAACCTAGGCCAGTCTGACGGAAAAACCAGTATAGGAAAATGACAAATTGAGGGAAATTTGCAAGTGCTACTATGTAGCAATAGTTTTCTCATGAATTATCCTAATCATACATTGGGGACTGGAGGACAAAGTAGGATATTCTGGATAGAGAGCCACTTTCATGTTGGTATCTCACCTAATTCACTCTGGTTGAGGGCCTTAAGGAATGCACGTGAGCCAATAGAAGCTAGGGTCCAGAAGTTTTAGTTGGGATAAAAAAAATCAAAGTCTTAGGACCTGAGGTACCCCGATGAGCCACCATGCATGGGTCAGGGAAAATGTTATTCATTAGATGATTGTTGAGTCTCATTGTGGAGACTTGCAAGGGAGAGTTTCCTTGAGAAAAATCTTTCAACAAAGTATTGAAATTCAAAGCTGTTCTCAAAGAATTAAATGACTTCTTAAAGGGACCGGGAAAACTTTGACTTTTCAGCTCATAAAACAACACTGTGTACCAGTCTTCTTTCAAAGGTCAGTTGTCAAACCCATGATTGTATGTGAGTGTGAGAGAGAAAGAGAGGGTGCGTGTGTGTGTGTGTGTGTGAGATGGAGAGTGTTTGTGTGTTTCTGTGTAAAATGGAATTTCTGCTGTTGTTGTATATTTAGTATTGTTTAGTAGATGGTCCAAATATGTATGGTAGAATACACAGGGTTTATATTCCTGGCCTAGTTTCAAGGGGAAAAAAAAATGTCATCTGATGGTTGAAAAACAGTCTCAATGTTGGGTACTATCAAATCTTTGGCATGGAATGAAGGAACATATCCCTTCTATGTATCAACTTCCCTGGGATGAAGCAAGCGTCAGTATTTTTCAGTTTGGTAATTTGTGAATTAGTCATGATGAGAAAACTATCCATTTCTGCCAGATTAAGGGCACTACAGTTCAGAACTTTCAAACGCTATTAATTTTTGTGTTTTGATTACAAAGTAATGAAACTAGTTTTCATAGGTCACACAAAATTTCTCTTGATACAATTGCTGTCCTCGAAAATCAGGGGAAGGATGACTTAAATGAAAAATGTGTGGGTGCCTGTGCTCAGCGATAATTTTCTCAAAGGGGCTGAGGTTGACGAAAGGTGGGACAAACACATGCATAAACTGGGAGCAGGGTAATAAAGTTATGCTCTATCAAAGGGGTTGAAGCCATTCCTGATCGGCTGCTCCACTCGCCATCTTCCCCAGGCGTCCCTGGTGGGTATCTCTAACACAGGTATCCCTTGGCCTGAGCCCATGCCTGCACTTAGCAGAAACTTCAAAGGTATTAGGGACCTCAAGCGCATCTTTCCACAGCAGGCTCCTTCCTGTGTTAGAGCAAGATGGAGCTTTCTAGGAAGACAGATTCTGTCTGTATGTGTGTAGTATGTTTGCACTCTTGCCACGTTATCGTGACTATGAGAACATGGATTCCAGAGCCAGACGTCCTTGGTTCAAACCTCAGTTCTGCCTCTTACTCATTTAGGAGCTTGGGTAGATAATTATAGTGCCTTTACATAGTGTTGTTATGAGGATTGAATTAGTTTATCTTTGTAAAGTGCATTATATAGGCCCTGGTGCAGAGGAAGTGATGCTTTTTCCCCCATAGCGATCCCAGGAACATTTAGCTTGGTTCACTTTCCATATGGCTTGTGAGCAGGTGAGCTACAGCAGGCCTGCACAGTACTGCCAGCAAGGTATCTTACCACTTAGTTGGGCATTAGCCATCACTGTTCTCCTTGCAGTGGGTCCTTGATAATTTGCCCCTTCCTTCTTTGATAAGGTGGATAAAGGTAGCTGTGGTAGTGAAGGGCCTGTAGGTACTGCTTCTAGTCATAGAGCTTTGCTGACTTGTGGGAGGGAGGGTGCTGGTGGAAGAACATGGGCCTTTGAGGCAGGGCGCATGGTTTTGACCTTGTACTGCCCTAAGCAAATGTCTCAGTTTCTCCCTGAATGGAGAGAGTATTTCTGCCCTGCCTGGACAATTGAAAGTGTTATTGAAAGGAGAAGAAACAGCCTTATTATAAACACAAGAAGCATGTGTGAGATGTGAGTACCAAGACAATGCTGATTGCTAGTTCTTTCAGAATGAATTTAATTTTCCTTCCATTACATCATGCAGATGGGGATTATTATTTTAAAATGTGCTCACATGCAGGAAGCTTGAACCAACTTTGGACCAAATGGCACGAGAGAGTTGGAACTTTAGCTTCACATCTGCTTACCTGTCTTTTTCTGTCTTTGCCTCTTTGTTTCCATGAACTTCCCCAGAAAGCTAGTGCCTTGATCCTGCCATCCCCAATTAATGAGGACACCTGAGTGAGGATCCCAAGCTTGGCTGCTTTCTCCTCCTGTTCTTGGGGTATTTCCCTTTCTCTTTTCAGCTACTTAACTTTTGAACCCCAGTTTCATCATCCATAAAATGGAGAAACTTACTGAATTCAGAGTTTAATGAATATGTTATAAAAAATGTCTGGCATATATCATATTCACTACCTCTCTCTGCCTCTCCTTTACTCCATCTCGTCCTTTCCCTAATGTCCTGTTTTCTTAAGGGTTTGTAGGTCAGTCTATGTTTTATCTTAGAAATTTCAACTATTTTACCAATGTATCAGTAAATGCTTTCATGGTAAATAGTAACATTTTATTAGCAGTTTTGCCCCTTCACCAAAAATATCTATATACTGGTGGATTTTTTAGTCACTGTAAGAAACTAATGAGGGCTATGTGGTGGAAGAGATTGCCTTAGCCACTAGAGATGATTACCATACTGCCCTTGACCGCTAAGCTTGGATGTCCCCAAGAGAGAAGAGAGGAAATGCGTCTGCCCAGAGAAGCCCTGCCATTACCCCACGCCCTGGCAGCTGAACAGCTATTGTTAAGAAAAACTGTCAGTCCAGGTTTTCTTTTTTCAGCCTGGGATGGAGGGAAAGGGAAATCTGAGCTCCTCTGGTTCCTGCAGCTGGCCAGGAAACTGTATCAGGAACAAAACAAGGAGACAGAAGCCAGAGTGGAGTCCTCTGTGGTGACTCTGGAAGCAAGGCTGGGCAGGGACAGCACGAGGAGACACTGGGCACGTTCAGCTTGGCCCTTCGGGATAAGTTAGAGACAGGAAACCGTTAGGAACAAGGACATTCTAAGTGTGCTTTGGAGTTCTAATAAAAGTCTGCAGAGAGTCACAGTAAGGAGTGCTTTTTAAGAACTTCAGATGAGTTTTTAAATTTTTAAATTTATTTATTTAGTCCCTGAGCCCTTTGGTTACCGCTATTAGTTTTGGTTTTATCGAAGCTGTTAAAAAAATACATGATTATTTCTAATCATCAATAAGACCCTGGCAGAATGCTGACCTTGAAATAATGTCGGTAAGGCATTCTGTTTTGTTTTTTTTCTGTGCTTTTGGAGGGATTCTGCATTAGCAATAAAAATGATGACAATGCAGTCATTACCAAGCTGTTTTCTTTTAAAAGATTTGGCCAGATTGAATTTGAGGATCATGATAATTAGCATGATAGTTAAATGTGACAGTGAGTCGTAATGATATTTATAAGATGTTATGTCCATTCCATCTACTACAGTTGTCTTTAAAACAGTCCTTCTCCACATGGGCTTATCATCTTTCAACCTTAAGAAAAAATCAAGAACAGAAAGTGACAGGCTTTCACACCAAATAAGACTACGTCTGTGCCTTCCCATTCTCTAGCTTCCGGTATTGACAGCAGTCATCCATGAAGGTAGAGTTATCATTGTGACACATAAATTATACCTTGGCTCTTTTAAGGATGTTCTCTTATTCTTTTGCCAGGTTTGCATTGGGTATTAAAGGTGAAAGGCTAAGGTTTTTATAGGATTCAAATTCCAACACCAGACTAGAATCTATGTGAGGGAATTGTAAATAACTCAGTAAACAGATATGAAAAGTGAACACACAAGAATTCAACTCCTTTTTCATTTTAGGCATTAGAACTTATAGTTTTACTTCCGTATTTCAACCTGAATATAATATTGGTAGAAGATAAATTAATTCACATTTAGAGGTTACCTATTTTTTTAAAAAAAAAACACTGCATAGGTGTGCAAATTTCATGTGTACACTAAATAAAGAAACACAGTGAAATGCACTGTTTTAAAGCATTCTTTATGCTTGTGTTTTCCCTTAAATCCTCATTTCTTTGAAAACAGCTCTGTTTGCTTAATATATTCCATTACACTTTTCTTTTCACTGCACTGAGTAAAGAGTTCAGTTTTTAAAGCGTTTGTTTTTTCAAGAGTCTGTAAAATCTATCTCTTAAGAAAGTGCCTGTTTATGGGTTCTCTGTGATATTGTATTTGGGTGATAGCATATCTTGGGCCCTGATGACAATCTAAAGTTTTGGAACGTAAGTCTTCTCGTCATCTATTTTGCTCAAGGTTGAAATGGTTTAAAATGGAGATACTTTTCTTCATCATAGGGTACTATCTGCTAATACATTTCAGTAGAAGAGTTTATCCCTTTAATAATCACCAGGATGTTAGCTTGGGGTCTGCTAATAATATCTACATATTGTAAAATTTCTTTCAAATGGAAATTAAAACATTATTACATAATCGCTTCAGTAATTTTAATAAGCTATAAACATAAGAGTATGGATGAGGAAAATATTGAATTATTAGGTGGCCAAACAATGACATTTTCATTTAACAGTTCATAATTGACAACTTAAAAGAGTGTAACCCATTGTACAGAGTAATTGATGTGGGCATAAGAAAGGAAAAAAAAGGAGAAATAGTTTGTCTAATTACTAGTTTCTTCCCTTCTACTGGCATACCCAAAGGCTATAATAAAAATTGATTCCAAACAGGAGAGGCAAATGTAATTATCATGCATGCAGTGTTGAATTATTTCCTTGACTTTCTTACCGTAGTGGGTGGGAGGAATCATAATAAGGTGGACTGGGTTGGGTCAACACTAGGGCAGAGCAATAGAGGATTCTTTCTCTGACTCCTTGTGCATTTGATGTCTGAAGAACACAGCGTCTTTTTTCGTTATCACGTGTCCCTTGATCCAGCTTGCCAAAGCTCTTAGAGGCTCCTATTTCCTATGACAGTATTGTAAACCATGTGTCAAGAGGCACAGTTGTTTAGTAATCAGTGAAATAGAAATGTGAGTGTGCATGTGTGTGTCTTTGCACTTGGGAGAATAGTTAATGCAGTGTTACCCAGATTTTTATTTTGATATCATCTAAAACCGATCTGATCTTGCTATTACAGTATTTTGGTGGATCTTAAGAATGATCACTGCTATTATATGACAGTTATGAGACAAATGTTGAGAACCAAGGGCCTAAAGAACCTTGATCCAACTCTTGCGCCAGAGTTCGATGCTAAGTACAATATGGCAGATGTGCCATATGTCTGTAAGCCATCACCTCGCCTTGTGTTTTCTCATTCTGTGGCTTTGCTGATATCATGAAATTAGGATTTCCTCTTCTCTGCTTATCTAAATCCTACTCCTCTTTTAAGGCCAACATCAAATGGGTTCTCTTCCATGAAGAATTTCCAAGCTGTTTTCAGTTATACCACTTCTGTGGCTAATCATCAGGACCTGACCTTTGGACTTTGTTGTTATTGAACTGTTATTTTCATTAACTCCCCAAGGGGGTATGTGTTGTCTCCTCAACCAAGGAGTGAGGAATGGGAGGAGGCCGTGTGTTTTATAACTTTTGATATTATCTATACCAATTATCCAGGCCCCATATGCGCAGCAGGAATTATTATTAAGCATGCATTGATTTTAATTACTTATAAAGCAATTATATGCAGACAGTAGATCTTGATATTCTTTTATAGCTGGTCTGTCGTGCACATTGCTAAGCAGCGTAGTAAGTTCGTGCCTAAGTACTGGTGACTAACTCGCTGAGCCCACAGGGATGCAAGTTTTTGCTTCTCCTTTTCATCCTTCCCTACTCTGTGTCATGCTTTGTGATCGGTACTTCATAATTATTGACTGACTTAATCCTTTCGGTAGCTCTGCATTTTATAGATGAAGAAGGAGTTCATAGGGTTTGAGTAACCTGCCCAAGTTCACATGGCCACTCAAAGTAAAACCTGGATTTGAACGTGGGTCTGAGTAATTCTCAAGACAGTGCTTTGCTTTCTACTATTCTGCATTCTTACTGCATACTCACCCAAGCTTTGGTTTGTGCTTTTCAGTCCTTGGTGATTCTTATCACTGATGAGCCAGTTTTCCTTGGCTAAGTCACTTTTGGATATTTGGACATTATAATTATTTAGCATTCCCAAATTGCCAACCATCATCTCCATGAGAGGGAAATTCTTAGTAATTGTAAAATGGGAGAGTGGGATGGGAAGTTATTTTAAATGCCCAGCATACCACAGAGAAGAAATTCCGCTGATAGAAGAAGGGAACACACCCGCGCGCACACACACGCACACACATTATATCCTTTAAAGCAAAAAACAAAAATGAGTTTTATATTCAGTAAAGTGCAACTGGATCTTTCTTCATTCACTTTTAATATTGTGTTAGCATTTGCTGATAAAATGAAGAAGCAGTTTACATCTTTTGAGGTGATTCCTGATTCAGATGTGAATTTCTTTATCTTCTGTTGCATTGCAATTAGACAGTTACTTCATAGTGAAGGAGTTTGCTCTTTAGCTAAGGGTAGAAAAATGTCTTCCACCCCTCCCCCCCTTCTGTTGGGTGTGCCAACTCTTTCAGCTGTTCAAGAAACGGGATGTAAAAGGAATTGTTTAGAAAGACAGCATGGGGTCTATTCTGGCATCAGGTGTCCCAGTTCTATTTTTGGTTGTGCTCCTGGGTTGCTAGTTTAAGCGGAGTGATTTTCCCTCAGCGTCCCCTTCTGTGTAATGAAAAGGTGGCCCATGACAATATTTTCTCAACCAATAGTTGGGTTTACATTATCTCCTTTTGACATTCCCAAGTAAACACTGCCTTAAGAATTAAGATTTCTGAACCATTTCTAACAGTCTAATGGAATGATTTGAGCCGTTGGGGAAATCTGGCTTATTGTGTCTTCCTTATTTCTTTTTATTAGTCTGGGTTAAAGCATTGGTTTTCAAATGGACGTGTATCCAGACTCACCTGCGGGCTTGGAAACTGGAGATGCTTCACCCACCAGAGGCCTAATCTCTGAGGGAAGGCCCCAGGAGTCTGTTTTCAAAGAGCTTCCCAGGAAAGCATAAAGCAGATGTGATTAAGGACCACGGAGTTGCAGCATTAACCGCCTAAATAGCTCATTCAGCGTTTGTCTCATGACTGTTTAATTGTTCTGTTATTAGGGTTTCCAGATTTAGTAAATTAAAATGCAGGATGCCCAGTTAACTTTAATTTCTTATGAACAGTGAGTTATTTATTTTTTTTAGTATACATGTCTCATGCCATATATGTATCTAATTTTATTTGGCAACACTTCATGTTATGGAAAGGCAGGCCAGTCTCTTGATTCTTTCACAAGTGGTAAAGGCAAGGGTCAAAAAGGACCCTGAGAGATAAAGAAGGTTTATGGACCCTTTGCTGGTGCCCATCAGTTTATGTACTGAGTTCTTATCAGAACCATTGTGTTAGAGAGAAATTCTGAGTTGCCTTTTTTATTCTTTCGTTTGCTCTCTTCCCATTCTGCTGCATTTTGCCAGCACAGCATTCACTTTCATTCTTTAAATAAATGTTGTTTTTTTTTTAAACAGTGCAAAATTGCTTAGCTGCATGGCTGCTATTAAGCCATCTTTTCATGTGGAATTTTGTTCCAGCATTCTCTCATGTGGGTACAACTACCTTCTCCTAAATTATAAAACTTTATTTTGATGTGAGGCTTATAAGAGTCTAAACCTCCCCGTTAGCCAAGTTGTTGTTTTCTCAAACAATTATTCTTCCAAATGGAATGTTTTCCACAGTAGTTGAATTGCATCTCTCAAGTCTCCTTTGGAAAAAAATTTTACCTAGAACTTACTAGGAATTGGGCATTGTTCAAGAGCAAACCAGGTCAGTGCCACCAAAACCAGGATTTATTTCCACTTTAATGGATCTTTGGGTACCATCCACCCACCCTTATTAGAGATTGGGCAGAAAACAGCCTGTGGCCATTAGATAAGCAAATATTTTCCCTTTGGATTTCATTTAATAAATTATCAAATGTGATTTGCTATGTACTTGTCTAAGAATATAGCATAGAGCTTGTAATAGGTGGTCATGACTGCCAAGGAAAGTTCATCTGAAAGGACTGGATCTTATTATCATCAACATGAAGGTTGTTTATTCCCAACCCTTGCTCCTGGGCTTTTAGCATCTCACTAAGATTATGAATCCTTGACTTGGATCCTCTAGTACAATCCATATGTCTAAAAGAGGCTCACTATTTCAATGCAGGTAAACATTTAAAGTGTTCATCTGCTACTTATGTAGGGATAGGGAATAGGACCCCATTCCCCACTTTCCTGAGCTGATGATGATTTGATTAATTCTTATTTAAATAGTTCTTCAAATGCAAAAATATCTCCCAATGTTTCTATTCTCCTTCCCCCCACCAACCGTTGTTTTAGAACAGATCAAAGAGCTCAGCAACTCAAACAAGAAAAAAAACGTT
>PVKH010039723.1:0-11135 GCA_004027955.1 Chaetophractus vellerosus | reverse complement strand
ATTTCTTCCTGGTGGATTGACCCTTTTATTAATATATAAAGGCCTTCTGTGTCTCATAACTTTTTGCATTTAAAGTCTGTTTGGTCTGATACTAGTATAGCTGCCCCTGCTCTTTTGTGGTTACTATTTGCATGGAGTATCTTTTTCCAACCTTTCACTGTCAGTGGGTTTGTATCCCTGGGTCTAAGGTTAGTCTCTTGTAGGCTGGCATATAGATAGCTCATATTTTTTGTTTGTTTATTTTTAATCCATTCTGTCAGCCTATTTCTTTTGATTGGGGAGTTTAATTCACTCACAATCAATGATAGTACTGTAAATGCATTGTTTACTTCCATCATTTTATTCTTTGGTTATCATATATCATATCTTATTTTTGTCTGTCTTTTTACCCTTTTGGTTATCCTTTCTGCTATTCTTTCTTCTATACTATCCTCCAAGCCTCTCCCTCCAGTCTTTTTCTTTCAGGTTGTAAGGCTTCCTTTAATATTTCCTGCAAAGATGGATTCTTTTTTATGAACTCTCTTATTTTGTTTGTTTGTGAATATTTTAAACTCACCTACATATTTGAACGACAATTTTGCCAGATAAAGAATTTTCAGCTGGCAGTTTCTCTCTTTCAGTATCCTAATTATATCATACCACTGTTTTCTCACCTCCAATGTTTCTGTTGAGAAATCCACACTAAGTCTTTCTGGGCATCCCTTTTATATGATGGTTTGCTTCTCCCTTGCTGCTCTCAGAATTTTCTTTGACTTTTGACTTTTGACATTCTGAGTGGTATGTGTCTTGGAGTAGATCTATTTGCATTCATTCTGACTGGGGTATGCTGTGCTTCTTAAACTTGTAATTTCATTCATTTCGTGAGAGTTGGCTAATTTTCAGCCATTATTCCCTCAAATACTCGGTCTGCCCCTTTTCCCTTCTCTTCTTCTTCTGGAACTCCCATGACACGTATGTTGTTGCGTTTTGTGTTATCATTCAACTCCCTAAGCCCCTGCTCAATTTTTTCCATTCTTTTCTCTCTTCAATTTCAGCTCTACTGTCTTCCGTATCACTTATCCTTTCTTCTGTCTTTCAAGTCAGCTGTTGTATGCCTTTACTGTGTTTTTGATCTCACAAATCATGTCTTTCATTCCCATGAGCTCTGGTACTACTTTTCTATTCAGGTTTACAAATTCTTCTTTGTGCTCACTCAGTGTCTTCTGGATGTCATTTATCTTTTCAGCCATATTGTCTTCCAACTCATTTATTTGATTTTGGAAATTTGTGTGCATCTCATTGATTAGTTGTGCCAAATCCTTCATCTTTTCTGGGGCTTTGATATATTCCTCTGGTTGGGCCTTTCTTCCATTTTCTTACTATGACTTGTAATTTTTTGCTGATGTCTACACATCTAATTATGGTGATGAGTTTATTCTGATATTCAATTTCTCTCTATTTTATAGGGATTTAATGGCAGGAGGCTATGTTACTGCTGTTCTTTGAAACTTGGTTCAACCTGTACTAGGTCTTTAGGATTGACGTTGTTAGTTGTTCAGATCTGGGCCCTGGATCTAGTAATGGGTTGCAGACCTGCTTCTAAGGGCCTTGGGTAGAGAGGCTGTAAAGGCTGAAAAAAGCCTCTTTTACTTACTTTCAATTTCCTCACATGCACGTCTGTGGTTGGCCAGAAGATGGCGCTCTTTGCCAGCCCTCTCAGTTGAAACCCGACCACGTGTGTTCACTGCAACCCGTACCAGATCAGTGTGACAGAGGATTCTGCCTGGGGCCAAGAGCCTCACAATTCACACTTTTTCAGATTCTGTTCTCCACATTTTTCTCACAGCCCCTTCCTTGGTAGGAAATAATTCTCCCCTCTGCCTCCTCACCAGCCAGTCCTGGTCAGTATGGAGGTTCCTGAATGGGTTGGGTTTCTTTGGTCCCACACTGGCAACCAGGGCACACATGGTGTGGCCCCTCCCAGCCTGGACGTGCTTGTGGGACATGGCCAAATTTGTGGGACAAAAGCTGAGCCATCCTTAGTCTGCATCCCTCTCTCTCCCTTTTGCACAGGAAGTAGATTCCTGCGGCCCCGTTTTCTGTAGCTGCTGTCCCAAGGCTGGAGAATTGAAAATTGTCTGCTCCTTGGGTGAGTGGCGGTCGCAGACGGCTGCAGCTGTAGCTTCTTTTCCTCACAGTCTTTCCACTGAGATCCTTTTCCTGTGCCCCTCTGTCTTCTGGGCAGCGTCCAGCCTTCCCCTGCTGTCCTGAACCCTAGAACTTTTCTTCTGGGCCATTTCTGCCTGCCCTCTTGCTGCTTTTCTGGGAGAGGAGAGAGTCCCGTGTCTTTCTAATCCGCCATCATCCTGGAAGCCCCTCAGTTTTAATGACAAATGAGATGGAAGGGATGGCGGGCAACCTCAAAGTTCTGCTGCCATCCTGGTTGCTCTGCCTGCCTCACTGCCTGGAGGAAGCCAGCTGTCCTGTGTGCAGCCCTGCGGAGGCCCACGTGCCGGAGACCGAGGCGCCTGCACGCAGCCAGCAAGGGACTGAGGTCCCCACGCACGAGCTTGGAAGCGGCTCCTCAGCCCAGCCAAGCCCCACACGACGCAGCCCTGGCACCATCTTGACTCTGCTACTTCATGAGAGACCCTCAGCCAGAGACACCAGCCACGCTCCTGAATTCCTGACCCTCAGGCCGTCTCGGGTGTTTTTGTTTTGTTTGGTTTGGTTTTACACAGTTGTAGATAAGTAGCACATACACTAGCCAAAGTTCGTTTTTCTAAAGTGGATGATGAATTCTGGACATGTGTTTTGTTTCCTCACATATATTTTAAAAGAATCATCTTTCGCCTCTCCTGCTAACACCCACCTTTCCTCCTTCCATTGTTTCCAGACTCTTCAGTGGGTCACCCAGACTTTCCAGCTCCCTCATTTACCTTCCATTTCCCCCAGATCTCCCTGAAGTGTGACTTCCCCCCTTATTTTTCACTCTCCTTATCTTTTCAGAATGGAAAAATCTTTGCTGAAACAGATTTGAGTTGTAAAATTGCATAAGGATCAAACAATATAGAAGTGACTACAGGTGAACATGAACTCCACGTCAGAACCATGCCATGTGGCTCCTACTGAGCCCCTCACCCCTTGAGGGGGCTAAGGCCCTCCCGTCTGCTTGCCCCTCTCCTCCAAGGCTCAACATAAGCCCCACCTTCCACCATACATACCACTGCAAAGTTAAAGACTGTAAGGTACACTTCCTTACTTGGGAAGCTTCCAGTTGAGCTTTAGAAGTGTCCTCACTCTTCCTGGCTGACTTTATGTGTTGTAATAGGTGTGGTTTGAAACTGTAGGTTCCCCAGAAACTTGGTTCAACCTGTACTATTGTAAGTAGGACCTGTTGCTGAGGTTATTTCAGTTAAGGTGTGGCCCAGGGTGGCTCTTAATCCTTTTACTGGAGCTCTAGGAAAGATGATGTGCTTCTGGAAGGGAAAACTTTTGCTGTTCTTTCCTGATTTCTTCCTGCCTTGAGTGAGTTCACATGAGGACAGGGTTCTTGAAGCTGTGGCAGCCATACTGGCCAGGAGGGGTTGGGCTATGGCTAAAGAACTAACACCACAAATGTCAGATGGTAAGCCAAAAATGGGCAGTCCTTACAGACACTAACAGAAACCACCTACCACATTCCTTTTGTTATGTGAGATAATTAAGTAGAAACCAGTGGTTCTCAAAGTGCAGTCCTCAAACTGTGAGCATCAACTAGGAACTTGTCAGAGATGGACACAATTGGCTGAGCCCCAACCTCCTGAACCTTTCCTGGGTTTTGGCCACCCTGTGGCCACAGGAGGCTCTCGGCCCAAGGCCTTCCTACGTGCTCATATTTAGGTGCAGCAAGAACAAGGGATTCAAAAGTCCCCCTAGACCTAGTGCCTGTACCAGGGGTGTTACCTGGACACAGGGACCTAAGGTCTCCCTAGAACTTGTGGTCATTCCACTTGCATAGCCTGGACAAAGGGTTCTAAATTACCTGCTGGAACTAAAACTCCAGAATGTGTGTAGCCTGGACACAGGGTCCTAAAGTCCCCCTAGAACTAGTCCTCATATCATTTGTGTAGCATAGACACGGGCTCTACAACACCTCCTAGAACTGGTGCTACCAGCACATGTGTAGCGTGGCCACAGGGATGTAAAGGACCCTAGAAAGAGTCTCATACCGCATGTGTAGCAGAGCGCGGGGTTTGAACATCTTCCCTAGAACTAATGTTCACACCGTATGTGTAGAAGTACAAAGGATTCTGGATTATCCTTAGAACTCGTGCTCATAGCATGTGTATATCATGTTCAAAGAGTTCTAGAGTAGCCCCTAGAACTAGTGCTGACACTGTGAGTGCAGCCTGGGCACAGGTTTCTAACGAACCCCTGGAACTGGTTCTCATGCCATAGGTACAGGCTGGACGGAGAAGTCTGAAGCCCCCCTAGAACTAGTGCTCCACCGAGAACTTGCTTGCTGGGTTGACTCCCATTGTGGACTTGGTTCTCACCCTTTTCCTCCAACTCACAAGGGCACATCACTCCTGAGGGGCCCTGCTTGTCTCTCCAAACAGTGAGTTACTGAGTGGAGCCCCGAGGCTGCCTTCTTCTGAGTTGTGCTCTTGTCCTTGATGGAATCATCACATTATTGACCAGAACTCTCTCACTTCTTAGCCTCATTCCAATGCCTTTTATTTCAAAATTGTTAAGTTTTTCAACTTCTGGTTACTTTTAAGACCCATTCTTCATACCAAGTATATTTATGAAGAAGAATGGTCATATCACAACGATTTTCCAAATGACCAGAAACACCATTAACTCTAGGACCAATTTCTCATCAGAAGGTGCTCATGGGGAGCCATCTCTACCCCACTTTGGGGTCACCACATGGTTTTGAGGCACTGTTGGATTCCTGACTCTTCTGGACTCCAAAAAGCAGAGGTGGTGTCTGAGCATGTGTGTGGTCAAAGAACTCCAACTCTCTGTGAAACCCTGCATGGCGAGGTTCTCTCCAACAGCTCTAGGGCATCTCTGATTGTCACCATAGTGAGACACAGGGTTGCAGGAGATGTGGGCCAAGGCCACGGGGAAGGATTGCAGGAGACGTGGGCCAAGGCCACGGGGAAGGAGGCTTTGACCACTCTGGCCTCCCATCTTCCAGCTGGCAGGGACCTAACTTTATAACTTCTCCATGAGAATTTTGCCAGGGACTCAGCTGCGTGCAGTGGGCTCTTTACACCCCGTCCCCTCTTCCCTTCACCTTTGTCCCCCTAATTTTATTAGAGACACATTTTGTCTAATGGAGAAATGGGTCAGCCTTGCTTCTCTGGTGAGGGGCTCTACATTGTCTCCTCTCATTTCCTTCATCTTATTTCATTTACCCTATTTCTATTTTAGTTCTTGATTCTTTAAGTGTTCTACCTCTAACTTGTCCTTATTTCTTTACTTTGTCTTTTTTGGTATTTCCTTTCAAAATTATGATTACTTTTATTCTTTTGAGATTATATTTATTCCTGGTTTACTTTAGAATTCTTGATCTTAATTTCTGTTCATCTTTTTCAATTTACTTCTTTTTATTTCCTTGATCTTAACTCTAATTCTTTCATCTTCTTGTAATAGTTCACTTTTTATTGTTACTTTAACCTTTGTATTTTAATTTTAATATTTTAGTTTTTTCTTCATTTTTTCTCTTCCTTGTATTATTTTAGTTTTAATTTTTCTTTCTGCATTAGGAATATTTGTTTGACTAATATTCCTTTTGGCCAGTAAGAAATATGGCCTCAGGCGGTAGCTGAGAAGACAGCCGGCATCCTCTGTCCACCCGCTCCATCCCACAGGTGGTGCATTCTCACAGGAGGCAGGTTTCTTCCAGACACTAAGTGAGTCTTGGTCTCCTGGGCCACTGTAACAAAGCGCCACAAAGCAGGTGGCTTAAAACAATAGACGCGTTGTCTCACAGTCCTGGAGGCTGCTGGTGTCAGCGGCTCTAGGGGAGAATTCTACCTTGCTCCTTCCAGCTTTGGATGGGTGCTGGCCATCGCTGGCGCTTCTTGCCTTGTGGCAGCGTCACTCCAATCTCTGCTTCTGTTTCTCCCTTCTGGCTCTCTCTCTCTCTCTCTCTCTCTCTCTCTCTCTGGAGCTCTTCTTTTTTTTGAAGTACCAGGGGCCGGAGATTGAATCCAGGACCTCATATGTGGGAAGCAGGTGCTCAACCACTGAGCCACATCAGCTCCCCTGATTCCTCCAGGTGTGTAGTTAGATCTTCCATTTCAGCGCTTTGTTCTTTTTTAATTTAAGCATTGAGGGCTATGAATTGCCCTCTCAGCACTGCCTTCCCATAGGCTTTTATATGTTGTGCTCTCATTTTCATTCGTCTCAACATATTTGCTGAATTCTCTTCCAATTTCTTCTTTGACCCACTGATTATTTAAGAGTGTGTTGTTTAACCTTTATATATTTATGAATTTTTCCTTTTTCTGTCTATTATTGATTTCCAGTTTCATTCCATTATGATCAGAGAAAGTGTTTTGTATAATTTCAATCTTTTCAAATTTATTGAGTGTTGTCTTGTGACCCAATGTATGATCTCTTTTGGAGAAGGATCCATGAACACTTGAAAAGAATATATCCTGCTGTTTTTGGGGTACAATGCTTTATAGATGTCTGGTCCTAGTTCATTTATCATATTATTCAAGTTCTCTGTTTCTTTATGTATCCTCTGCTCAGATGTTCTATCCAGTGCTGAGAATGGTGTATTGGAGTCTCCAACTATCATTGTAGAGACGTCTATTTCTCCCTTCAGCTTTGCCAGTGTGTGCCTCATGCATCTTGGGGCACCCAGGTTCAGTGCATAAATTTTACTATAGTTATTTCTTCTTGCTGAATTGCCCCTTCTATTAATATATAATGACCTTCTTCATCCCTTAAACAGTTTGGCATTTAAATCTATTTTGTCTGAGATTAGTGTTGCTACTCCAGATCTTTTTTTGGTTTGCATGGAATATCTTTTTCTAATCTTTCATTTTTTTTTTATTACTGTAAAGGCATTACTTATTTCATCCATTTTGTTCTTTGGCTTTCTGTTGTCATATCTTAAAAATACATATCTGTATTTTTACCCTTTAATTTACCCTTCCTAAGAATGTTCATTTCTACACTCTTCTCCAAGTCTCTTGCCCCCCCCCCTTTTTTTCCTGCAGCACTCCCTTTAGTTTGTCTTTTAATTATGGTCTTTTGGTAACATATTCTATCAGTTTCTGTTTTTCACTGAAGACGTTGAACTCCCCTTCATTTTTGAAAGACAGCTTTGCCAGATACAGAATTCTTGGCTGGCAGTTTTTCTCTTTTAGTGCCTTAAATACATCATACCACTTTCTTCTCACCTCCATGGTTTCTGATGAAAGGTCAGCACTTAATCTTATCAAGAGTTTCCCTTTTATGTGATGATTTGCTTGTCTTTTGCTGTTTTCAGAATCCCCTCTTTATCTCTGATTATTTGTCATTCTGAATAGTAGGTATCTCAGGGTAGGTCTATTCAGATTTATTCTGTTTGGGGTGTGTAGTCCTTCTTGGATATCGACATTTATGTCTTTCATAAGGGTTGGGAAGTATTCAGTCATTATTTCCACAAATAGTCTTTATGCCCCTTTTCCATTTTTTTCTTCTGGGACACCAATAATCATATGTTTGTGTGTTTCGTAATGTCATTCAATTCCCTGAGACGCTGTTCCAATTTTTTTCCATTCTCTTCCCTTTCTGTTTTCCTGTCTTTTCCAGTTCAAATGTTCTGTTTTCAAAAATCACAAATTCTGTCTTCAAGCAATTCAAATCTGCTGTTAGGTGCCATTATTGTATTTTTTTATTGTATTTAAAAATATATATATTTTTATTTTTTAAAAGATACTTAGATTACACAAATGTTACACACAAAATATAGGGATTCCCATATGCCCCACTCCCTACACCTCCCACAACCTCCCACATAAACAACATCCTTCATTAGTATGGCACATTTGCTGCAACTGATAAACGCATCCTGGGGCATTGTCATTGAGCACGGACCATAGCTCACATTGTAGTCTACACTCTCTCCCACACAGTTCTGCAGGCTATGGGAAGATATATAATGGCCTATATCTGTCATTGCAATGCCATTCAGGATGATTCTCAAGTCCCAAAAAAGCCCCCGCATTACACCTGTCTTTCCCTCCCCCTGCCCCCAGAGCCTCCAGTGGCCACTGCCTCCACATCAATGTTGTAATTTCTTCCATTGCTAAAATCACAAGTCTATAGTAGAATACCAGTAAGTCCACTCTAGTCCATAGTTCATTCCCCAATCCTGAGGATTCTGGGATGGTGATGTACACTCCACCTATATTTGAGAGGGGATTTTGATCCCATACAGCCAATGGATGGGACTCTCTTGCTTGCAGTTGTAGGCCCTCTCATTTCCTTGGTATGGTGGTTGTCAATCCTCACCTCTTTGTTAGTTGTCTTGGGTGAGTCCAATGAACTGGAGAGTAGGTGTAGCAACTCTGCTGAGGCTCAGGGCCCAACTGGCACATGGACAGCCCAAAGATTCAAGTCTCTTGGATGTACACCTGCCAACTCCAGCACCAAGTATAGGTTCAAATTGAAGGGACAGATGAGCCACATGTAGGGAAGCCATAGCTGAGTCCAACTCTGTCACTCTCAGGAGCACAAACTCCAAAGTAGGGCCCACTGGCAAGGCACCAAACTCTAGAGCTATCTGCCCTGACCGTAGGACCTGGGTGTCTCCAGAGCCCTCAGGAGCCCCACTATTTGAGGTAGTGTCCACTTTGGCAGTCAATGAGATCCTGCTGAGATTACATAAGCGTTACCTCTGGGATGACCTCCCGACTCACTTTGAAGTCTCTTAGCCATATAAACTCATTTTTTTTTTTTTTACCATTTCCTCCTTTTATTTGAGGTCTTTTTCTAGTTGCATTGCTAGTTGGTGCTTGGTAGTAATCCCTTGGTGCCATGGAGGCTCAACCACGGGAGTCATGTCCCACGCTGGGGAGAAGGTAATGCATTTATATGCTGAGTTTAGCTTAGAGAGAGGCCACATTTGAGCAAAAAGGAGGCTCTCAGGGGGCAACTCTTAGGTACCCCACAACACTAGGCTAAGTTTCAATTTCTTTTTCTTTCTTTTTTTTTTTGTTATATGCCCCCCCCTTCTGCCTGCTCTTGCTGTGTTCATCTTGCGTTCTTTTGTGTCTGCTTTTGTCTCCCCCCATTGCAGCGACGCGCCGAGTCAGCCCACCGCGCAGGCAGCCTGCCCCGCTGTGGGTGGCTCTGTTCTGTTCACGGGCGGCACCATTCACGGTCAGCTTGCCCTGCCCGTGGTGACTTTGCCCTGCCCACGGTGGCTCTGCCCCACCCACGGCGGCTTTGCCCTCTCAAAGCGGTCTGCCCGCTTTGGAGAGGTCCCCGGGAACCGAACCCGGGGCCTCCCATGTGGTGAACCGGCGCCCTATCCACTGGGCGGACCCCTAAGTTTCAATTTCAAGAGCAAAGGCTCACAAGTATAGTCGTCCGTATCAAGTGCCCATTAATGGACCATCTTTCTCCGCCAGTCATTGCCCCTGCACTTTGGGGACAGTTGCTGCTACATTAGAGAATGTGACAGAGTTCTCCAGGATGAGAATTCAATATGCTCTCGGTTATTCCGTGAATCTTCACCCACTGTGACAATGCCCTGTGAACATTTGAACACATTTATATACCTCATATGTATGTCTAGGTGAACTTCCTCCCATGTATCCCCCATCACTGGCACCCCATGCCAATGTATTTTTAATCTCATCCATCGTGTCTTTCATTCCCATAAACTCTGTTACTTTTCTTTTCAGACTTTCAAATTGTTCTTTATGCTCACCCAGTGTCTTCTTTTTTTTTTTTTAAGATTTATTTTTTTATTCCCCTGCCCTGCCCCCAACATTGTTTTGTGCTCGCTGTCTGCTCTCTGTGTGTTCTTCTGCGTCTGCTTGTCTTCTCTTTAGGTGCACCAGGAACCAATCCTGGGACCTTTCAGAGTGGGAGAGAGGCACTCAATCTCTTGCGCCACCTTAGCTCCCTGGTCTGTTGCGTCTCTTGTTGTTTCTCCTCTGTGTCTCTTTCTGTTGTGTCATCTTCCTGTGCCAGCTCTCTGTGGGCCAGCACTCCTGCGTGGGCCACCTCTCCATGTGGGCCAGCTCTCTGTGTGGGCCAGCTCTCTGCGAGGGCCAGCTCTCTGTGGGCCAGCTCTCCTGTTTGCTAGTATTGCTTGTAATTTTTTGCTGATGTCTAGGCATCTGAATATGTTGATTTCACTCTGATGGCCAATTTCTCTCTCTTACCTATTGCTTTTTCCCCCATAGTTCTTCTTTGATGTCAGTTCAACTTATTCTAAGTCTTTAAAGTTGCCCAGCTTATCAAAATCAGGCCAGAGACTCAAAATGAGGATTTTCTCCCCAGAGATGGGGTAAGGAGAGCCCTTGAAGTGGTTTTTCTCCATGCAGTTTCCAGACTGGCCAGCAGGTGGTGCACATTGATGAACCTCTCCATGGAGGTGTTTCTTTCAATCTCCATTTCACTGTTTTGGTCTGGCCAGAGATGAGATTCCAAACAGGCTCTGCTGGCTGAATTCACTGAAGAGAAACCCCTTGACTCCCCCTCCCTTTACCCTTGTAACAGCTGACAGGGAGGAAGATGTCTGTTCCCCTCTCAGTCAGCTGTAGTGGGCCAGGGGCTTTACCCCAGCTTAACGTCTTGGGGTTGGAGAGGGGAGCCTTTCCTGGCGGCCACGCGGTTTGGTAATCAGGTTTTTGGTTTTGGGTTCTTCGTCTCTCTGTCCCTCGCCCTCCTCGGTGTTATGTTGCTGGCCTGCAGCTTTTGGCTCTTTCTCCATTGTTTTTGTGAGAGAGTTGGGCCCTGCCTGCCCACTCCAATGCCATCTTCCTGGAACTCATTTCATGGCATCCTTTTAAAAAAGCTCTCGGACCAGAGTATAGAGATTGGAGTGTGGGGCAGTGCTAGAGGCCAGAGGCCAGAAGAGGAGCAGGGCGGTCGAGGGGAAGCTGGAGGGTCTGTGAGACACCTGGCTCAGGTGGGCTGCAGGTGAGGGC
>PVKH010039722.1:0-11153 GCA_004027955.1 Chaetophractus vellerosus | reverse complement strand
CCTTGGTTCTATCTCTACTGTATCTCCCCGAAAGGGGCCACCCTCATCTCTTCAATTTTAGTAAAATATTCTTTTAATTGGTCTCTTTACTTCCACCCTTGTCTTCCCACAATCTATTTTCAACACAGCAGCAAGAGGGATCATTTTAAAATATGACATAAAATGTCACGCCTCTGCTTAAACTTTGTAAAAGCTCCTCATCTCCTTCAGAATAAAAGACCAAGGACCTAAATGACCAGACCCTGGTCACCTCTCTGAAATCCTTTTGTACCTCTCCCACTGACTCTGCTCTAGCCAGAAAGGCCTTTTAAATGTTCCTCCAGCTAGGCATTTCTCTGCCTTAGGGTCTTTGTACTTTTCCTCCAGATACCCTCAGGGATTAACTCTCTCACTTCTTTGAAGTCTCTGCTCAAAAGTCACTTTCTCAATGAGGTAATTGCCCTTAAAGTTACAACCCACCCCTTTGCTCCCTTCCCCACCCCATTCTGTTGTTCTCTTTTACCTCACTCTATTCTTTATTTACTTACCTACTATTTATTTTCTGCCCCTTTATCCTGCCAGTGTAAACTTTAAGAGTGTGGAGATGTTTGTTTTGTTCACTAAAACTTCTCAAGTTTGCCTAGAAATTTGCCTGGAACCTATATCCTAAGGCTCGATAAACATTTGTAAACACAGTGTGGAAGTATGTATGTGTGTATACATGCAAAATTGAGCTCTGGCAGTGAAGCTTGTAATGGAAATACATTAAGACTTTTGAGATATTGTTGGCCTTGGTACTTAGCCATCCTTCAAAGGAGCCCCAACTATCACCTGAACAGGGACAAAGCAGTTCTCAGAAGAATTGACATCAGAAAGGAGTAGAGACAGCAGTGGCCTGAAAAGACCACAAACCTGCAGCAGCATTTCTTAATGACAGGTTTGAGAAAGAGGGTTCACTGAGAAAGAGCGGCTTACTGAAAAAGATAACATGCAAGGTCAGGGTGAGGGCCACAAATGACATTTTGTGTGAAAACATCAAGTACACCTATATTTCTTTGTTCTGTTTGGAATGGGGCTGGATGTTTTGAACCTAAATGAGATAGTCTCTACTTCATAAGAAAATGGTTGGCAATATTTTTTAAGGCATAGAGGCTTTGCAGATAGAAAGTGAAATGTACAGTTTTCCTCCTGCTACCTTCAAAAGCCACCACTGCTGAGTCAGTGCCGATGGTAAGTGGCCCACGCCCTGGGGGGAATTGCCAGTCATTTTGTAGCAAGTTTTGTAGACTAATGTGAGAGGTGAGGCACAACCACACCAGCAATACATTCAGGAAACGAGAAATGATGACTCATACTCTATTAGGGCATTGTTTTTCCCTCAAACTGGCTGAGCATTTTAGGGAATCACTGATATTTACATTTCATATTCTAAACTCAGGTTAGAAAAAAATAATTTGTATAAATCCTTAAAGTTTTATTGCTTGTTTTCTAATGACTTTTTCCCATTAAAATTATTCAAAACACCATCATGACTTAATGGTTCTTATTTATCTATTAGATCTGAATAGATGAGACATTGGAAAGAGTTTGAATTTAGGGGTAATTCCTAAGTCTAAATTATCACTTGCCAGTTAGTAATAGTATGGCCTTGGGAGAGAGAACAATTCTTTTATAGACTCAATTATCTCATGATTAAAATGGTGGATAATATCAACCAAATAAGATTTTTTTCAGGATCAAATGAGGACTTACCTGAAGGCTCCTGTATCTCAAGAGAGCTCATGAAATTGTTTTCTTACTTAGAATTGTACACATTAATTCTTTAGAGAAGAAACAGTGTGAGACTAACCGAAAATCTTTCCTTGTTCTCTATGTCATAATTTTTGAATGCCGTTTCTGTCCAAGTGTAAATACATGGAATATTCAAGTTAGTGGTTTACAAGTATCATTTAATAATTCATTGAGTCCTTACCAGGTATCAGGCTCTACACTAGATTTGAAATAAAGCTCTGCCCACTCAACCTTCAGATTGTGAATGTTGTCCCTGAGGCATTTTATTTGCAGTTTTTTGTTAACTTCACAGAGGGTTAAAGATGAGGTGCTGTCATACATGGTCTTGGCCAGAGGGAATATGCCACACAGGTAGCAGATGCTTTTAAGAAATTTCATGACCATAAGGAAGATGGCTTTAGAATTCCTTTGCTGTACACATTTTCAATCATCTATGGAGCTTGTTTTTGCTATAAAACATTAGGACAGAAACTATTGGCTCATGGACAAATTTTTCTAAAGTGAAAAAATGAAATCAGATGATGCAAAGTTTACATGAAGAATGCTACAGAGAATAGAATACCACCTTGAGGGCAGAGTAAGTTAAAAAAACAAAATGAAACATGCTATTATCATAGTTCTCAATTTTGTCATTCTCAAATTAGATGTGATTTTACCATGCTCACAAGAGAGTAAAGTACCAATGTTCTCGTAACAGAAGGAACTTCTGAGTTCCAGGATTTGAAGGCAAATTAATGAAAGGGCACCTCTGTGTTCAGCAACAGACTATTATCAATCCAGATGTGTTATTGTTAACCAAACAAAAATGGCTATGTTCATTATGTGTGAAATCTAGCCAGGCCTATAAAATTAAGTGACTTTGTCATTCCTTCATGAAACATTTTTATGGAGAAAAAAATTGGTCGAAAATATATCGGCGCTAATGTAAAAGGAAGTAAAGAAGAGATGTCACAAAGGAACAATAGGAAATAATTGGTGTATAAAACCCAATCCTCAGACAACTAGCAAGATGGTGGCATAGTAAGGAGCTCCTAGGGTCAGCTTGCGCTATGCGGCAGTTGGTGGTCACCCAGAGCTATCTAGAGCACTTGTTTGGGGCTCCAGGAGAGCAGAGGAGCATCCTGCAACATCCTTGAAAGAATGGAAGGAGGAGACTGCCCATCTGCAGAGAAGATTCATGAGTAGAGCACTCCACACCCTGGAGGCCGGTGGAGGTCGGTGCCCATCCTCCACTGGAGGCACAAGTCACCTTGGGAGCTATTCTGAGGCTGGAATTGGAAACTCCACTTCCTCAAAACAGGGGAGGAAGAAACAGTTGGACACCAACTGTTTCTGCTACTGATAAGTAAATTCGGTGGGCTAAAATATAATCCTAAGAACAGCTTGAGTTTGAACTTGTCCAACTCAGAAAGAGGCCCCTGGCTGCCATTTTAACTCTGCCCCTGGCATGAGGGGAAGCAGGGAGGACTGAAAATCACAGTGCTGGTAGGGACCGGCTTCTTTCCATCCAGATCAGATTGCAGCTCTAGCCTATGCTCCAGCCCCACCTCTGACAGAGAGGAAACAGGGGGGAGCTGCGCCAGCCTCTCTGGGAAAATACAGGCCACACTGTGGAGGCTGGTGATCACCCTACTTTGGCAGCACAAGCCACCTCAGGAGCTATTCTGTGGCTGAAATTGGAAGCTCCATTTCCCAAAAACAGGGAAGGAAGAGACAGTTGGCCATTGATTTCAGCTACAGATTAGTAAATTCAGCTGGCTGAAGTATAACCCTAAGAACAGCTAAAGTTTGAACCTGTCCAAGTCAGAAAGAGGCCCCTGGCTGCCATTTTAACTCCACCCCCAGCATGAGGGGAAGTGGGGCTGACTGAAAATCATGGTGACTGTGGGGACAGGTTTCTTTTACCCAGATTGTACTGCAGCCCTAGCCTAGGCTTCAGCCCTAACTCTAGCAGGGAGGAAGCTGGCAGGCCCTGTACCAGCCTCTCCCAGTAACTCCAGGTACATTTGGCTGGCATAGAGTGAAGAGTCTGAATTCTACCAGGTCAATTGCAGTCATCTTGGACCCCCACGGCATAGATTGTTGCTCACTCTGGCAGCTCCATCCCCGCCCCAGGCAGGGGAGGAAGGAGCATGAAGCTTCATCAGTCTGTCTGGGCAATTACAGATGGTCTTGGCCAGCACGACTTGAATTATTATACATGGCTGTGGCTCTGTCCCTACCCCTCACAAAGGAGAAAGGTGGGAGGAGCTTCATTGGTCCTTGGGGCAATGAGAGCAGCTTGAGTCTCCACAGCTTACAGCACCAACTAAACAGAAATGTCAATTCATCCTGAGAAACTTCAAAGGTAGTAAATAGTGGAGAGGATGCTCTAGGCAAAGTGGGAACTTGAATAGATACAGAGTAAATAAACCAGGTTCAATATGTTAGGAAGTTCACCATGGCTTCAACATAGAATGCCATGGAGGGAGGAAGCTGGAGATGCAGCCATGAATAGATCATAAAGAGCCTTTGTCTTGAAAAAGAGTTGACTTGTTTTGAATCAACATTGCATCGTTCATGTTTTAATCAATTAAGTAAAATGATCATATTAATTTTGATTTGAGAAAAATTAATCTTGCAGAAGTATTAAGGAGGGATTATATAGTTCCATAGATAACAGAAAGAGAGATCATCAGAAGCATCAGCAAAGCTGTGCAAAGTTTGAGGAGGAAATGAAGGTAGGAAATAAGTCAAAGAAATAAAAATGGAGAAGAGAATAGAGATTAAAGAGATGCTAGGGAGGTAGAAGCAACTGTTCTTTACACTGGTGAAAATGTAGAGAATGAGAGGGACAATGGGATGGATAACTTCTCTGTTTGTTGATAACTGGGTAGTGGAAGTGTCATTCACCAATGTAAGGGAAATCACAGAGGTAGTAGGCCTTGATTTATGGAGCAGAAAGGAGAAACTACAAGATAATGATTGACTTCTACTACTGATGTTGACATTCAAACATCTTTAGACATCCAGGAATTGTCTAGTAGAAAATTGCATGTGTGATATAGTGTAAGTATATATCAATCAAATATTCATCATACCCATTTCAAATTCAATGGCTTAGCGCAATAATGATTTGTTGTTTCTCACATTTCTTTAGGTTTGCCAGATTCTTCTTCCACTTGTTTCACCTCTACTCACTCATGAAACTGCATTCATGCTGCAGTGAGGCTCAACTGGAAGGTCCTCTACTAAAAGAACTTCCAAGAATCCCTCATACCCATTTCCAAAACTTGTTTTTTTTTTTTAACTGGCAGCCTTTTTTGTTTTATTTAGTGATATTTTATAGCAAATTCTTAGAATAACCCCAGTTTCATATCAATTTTCTAATTGGTAGTCAGAACAATTTTTTTTTATTTGGGTGATGTTTACAAGCTTTATTCAGATTATAGAATTTCAAATTAAAACAGTCAAATTTTGACTGGAAAAATTACTTACAGAAACTGTACTGAAATGATGACATGCTGATGATATAAGCAAGTATTATATCAAGTAGTCTGTTTGGGTGATATGATAACATAGGAAAGACTACCAAATTATTCTGTTTTAGGAAAATTGTTATACTCTCCTTCACATCTCAGATCATGTGTCACTCCCTGTCTCATTCAGTGATTTTCATACTGGGGTCCTTTCCAGGCTATATCTAAACATGAATAATTTTAAAGTATCAGTTTGTAGAACCTCCGCTTCACAAGCAAATTTTCTTAATAGCACTAAGAAAGCATTTAAGTTCCCAAATATATTCTATCAAATTTCAAAAAATGACACACCACACTCATCTCAAATTTTGCTACATAGTGCACTGGCCCAGAGACTTAAATCTTCGGTCAGTTCAGATGCTGGTTAAGTTCTGAATCTCATCAGAGATGCAACACCTATTCTCCAGTTCACTGGACTTGCCCAGGACAACTAACAAAAGGATGAAGATGGACAACGCCCATCCCAAAAAACAGAGAGTACCTACACCTACAATCAAGACAGTTCCATCCATCTACCCCATGGGATCCAAGTCCTCTTTCAATCAGAAACAGAGTGAGCATCACCTTCCCCGAATCCTCAAGGTTGACCAATGAACAAACATAAGGGGGGACTGCAACTATGGACTAAAATAGACTTATTATTATTCTAGTAATGACAGAACTCGTAACATTGATATAGACAGTGGCCACCAGAGGTTCTGAAGGGAGAGAGAGGGAAGAATGGTGTAACACAGGGCATTTTTGGGACATTGAAATTGTCCTGCATGACATTGCAATGATGGATACAGGCCATTATACACTTTGACAAAGCCTAAAAAATTGTGCAGTGCAAAGTGTAAACCATAATGTAAACTATAGACCATGGTTAGTAGCAATGCTTCAATATGTGTTCATCAACTGTAACAAATGTATCACACTAATGAAAGATGTTGTTAATGGGAAAAAGTGGAGGGGAGGAGAGGGTGGGTTTTATGGGAACCCCCCTATATTTCTGCTGTAACATTTATGTAAAAATAAGCTTCTTAAAAAAAAAAAACTCTACCAAGCAAAGAACAAAGAGGAAGAGGAATTTTCTAAGAATCAGTCAAGAAAGAGGAAGGCTTTTCTAAGAATCAGTCAAGAAAACTTTAGAAATTCCTGTGCTCCCTTGTCTTAAAACCATTTCCATTAAGGGTAAAATCTGGCATCAGAACTGTGGTATTTTGGACGACTTTTACATTAGAAATTGAGATGTGGACTTGTGTCATATGAGTCATGCCAAATAACTTTGTTTACATACATGGCCTCTCCCACAGTCTCTCCCTCCCCCCCCCCCGCAAAGTGCAAAGAATGCACTGTTCTTGAGAGGGAATCCCAATAAAGAGCAAAGCTAATAGGTATATTTTAGATTCCATTGAATACCTTTAACAGAGTGATATAATGTATTTTAAGTATCAATATTTCCAATATGATGGAAACAGTAACCTTTGCAACCATAAAATTCATGGTGAAAAAAATCTAGAGGCCAAGCTAAACATGTGTGATGAGATACGTAAGTTTTCAAAGCTATTTTAGGGGCTATGGAAATAAAATTTTAGAGGCTACTGGTATATATTATAGATATTATGCTCTTTTTTTCTTGAGAGCCCTTATTTTAGTATGTATTTATGAGCTTATCTTTATCACTGTAAAATTAATATTACTCTTCCTCACTACTTTGTATGTCCCATGACAGCAGACACCAGTTTATATCTGGCACTTGCACAGTGAATAGACTATCATAGGCATTTAGTATATGTCTGTATTTTAAAGTATTCACTTAGCTAACATACAAGCACTAGTAATACATCTCTCATCACTCTCAACACCACATTCAAAGCTCTGCTTTTCTCTTCTTGAAATTCTTTTATACCTGTAAGTCCTTCTAGATAAATCAGTGCTGCCTGTGCCAATTAGTATTATCTTATATTTTATGACTCTAGTAATATAGTCATCTTTTTACTAACACTAAATGATTAGCCTTTTATTACTCTAACCATTATTAGATATGACTTAGAGTGCACCTCGAAAATGCTCTACCACATAAATGTAGAGTGTAACTGCATGCTACTTCTTAAGACAAAGTCGTCACAGTTTTTGAAGTTTTCATTTGTTTGATATCCTTTAGTTTTTCTATGCTTTAAAAATCAAACTTAATTTTTCCTCAGATACTTTCATTTCTACAAAATTTCTTCATATTTTCCTTGATCATTGGTCCCCTTACACATCAGAATTAAAGCAGCTGATGGTGAGGAAAGAAGTGAACAGTACTTTTTGGTGACAACTCATGCTTCTATAAAATAAATGTATATTCTGCAATCTTGTTAAAAGGCCAATTTATTGGAAGAATGTCCACTGTGGTAGATTGAATTATGTACTTCAACATAGACATGCTCTTAAACTTAACCTGCATTTTTGTGGATGTAAACCCATTGTAAATAGGATCTCTGAGAATTGTTATTTTTTGTTAAAGTGTGGTCTAGCTAATATGAGTATGGGTCTTAATCTTTATTACTGGAGGCCTTTTAAAGAGAAGAAACTGGAATCCAGACATCGGAAAGGGCCACACAAGAAGCAGCTGGAAATAAGCTGAAACCAGAAGAGCAGATACAAGGAAAAAGAGATGGCCTTGTGATGGGAGGCAAAGATGCAAGCCACCGTACTCCAGCGATTGCGGCAAGCCCACACCAAACACTACATATCTCCAGGAGAAAGCAAGTCTGCCAATACCTTGATTTTGGACTCACTGCCTTTCATACTGTTGTTAAGCCAACCCATTGTGTGGTATGTGTCATAGCAGCCTGGCAAACTAAGACAATGCCCATTTGCGTTTCTGCACTCATTTTAATGAAACAGTAACCAGTATTTGTTTTCATGAAGTACCACCAATGCACATACTAAATTCAGTACATAAAGCCCTGGCTTTCAGACCCATGGATCAGTCATTCTCACTGAATGTTAGTTTGGGGGTTTATAGGTTTAATCTTAGGAATGTTTACTGTACATTTAGACAGGTATTTCGGGTAAAAGAAGTGAATTCAAAGGTAAGAACATTATGCTTGCTTCCAGTATAGAACTCTGATAACAAATGCACACATCTAATACGAATGTTTAATGAAAAAAATAAATAAGTAAAGTAACCTTTTTGTTGTTGTTTCTGTCACTGCAGAAAATGTTGTCTTAATATTGTCTACTATTAACAGAAAAAAAATCCGTTTACAAAAGAAAAAATCTGTTTTAAATTGTGTTCATATAATAAAAATAAAATTCCAAGTATTTTCCTGGTGGGAGAAAAATGTACTTCTGGTAGTCCTTGTCAAGACTAGGAGAACAAAACTTAAGGTTTGATGCCTAAGCTTTCTGGCCACTTTGCTGAATAGAGTGAGCATTATATGTGGCCTTTTAACAAGTATTTAAATTTCCCAAAAGCTTGATATTTAAGATTTTCTAACAAAAGCTACCTATAGAAACAGGATTAAGCTCAGATTTTAACATGTATCAATTTGAGCCCTCTCTTCTTCTGCAAATACATCATGATTTTGAATATCTAAAGTAATTGTTTAATCAGTCAGAAATAGATTGTAGATAAACAAGTCTGTTTCAAAAGTGATTCCTTATAGATGTTAACGGATTAGCATTCTATTTCAAAAAACAATAATATTACCTGGTGACAACTATCTGAGGGGCATAGAATCAAAGGGATATAAACACTTAGCCAAATTTAACCCCATTTTGACAGCAAACAAAAAAGTAATACTCTCTAACCCTGATAACAGAATTAGGGCTTGAAATTCACCAGGTGAGATAGACCAGAGCTAAAAATGAGAGAACTTGAGACGGTCATCTCTATCAGGGTGTCCAAGTTCATCATGGAGATGTTTTTTTGAGATATGAATATGATTAAGCATTTTTCTCCTTCAATTTCTTCAAAAACGAGAAGACCATGGTTATGTCATTTAACCAATCTGTGCTCATTTATGTATCTATCTGAACACCGGAGAAACAGCTGAATTTGTTTTTAGGATTAAATAAGATAAATGTTCTTGGCCAGAAGTTTTTAGAGTAATGCTTCCATAATTTGTTAATCTGATTTTTGCCTGCTATTTTATTTATTGAAGTTGAAATAAAGTTTACTTTAAAAAAAAGATAAAGAAGATGCTGCTTTAAGTGATGGGAGATAGGACAGTGGCTGAGAAAGAACGATGATAAATAGCAGCAGAAAAGGCCAATGGCTGCAGTTTAAATGGCTCATATCATCGGAGATCATTGGAGTCCAGCACAGAGGGATGGATATAGGGTAGGGCTGGTTAAAATTAGCTTAGTTTCAACTCAAAGACTGAGATTGAAAGATGTGACAAAATTCCAGAAGAAAAGAGGCAAGCATGGGATAGAGCCTTTTATTTGAACCTAATGCAAATTATGAAGTCAAGGAATAATGGAAGAATTTTACAATGTACTAATTTTTTCCTTCCCAGGTAGAAGGAGGTCCCAAACTCAGAGTAGAATAAGCAGAAAGTTGATTGGATCACGATAATGCTAGTACAGTTAACATCAAGCTATTTAAAGATGATTTATTTCAAACAAAGACAGAATCCAGGGAAAAGCTCTACTTAAAGGTATTGATTACAGATTGGAAAGCAAAGGATGCATGAATTGGGAGTCTGAAAGGTTATGAAAGGAAAAAAAACCTAAAATTGTCTCTATGAAGTACTCTATACTTTTGTTTCTCCCAACTCAAATTTCTTTTAATATTTTGTACTAAAATAACATATATGTCATAGAAATATAGAAAACACAAATAAACAAAAATCTGAATGTAAATACACCATATTCTTATTACCCATATATTGTCATTACTTAACACCTTATTGCATCCCCTTCCAGATAACCTTTGTGCATATAAATTATATACATAATCAAAACGAGATCACATTGTTACACTATTTACTCTAAATTGCTTTTTCTCAGATAGAATCTTAACTTTTCCATGTCATTAAATTTTTATCTTATCTAATACCCAATTTATATTCAAAGTTTCCATAATTGTCACAGAGATGTCCTTTCCAGCTGGTTTGTCCAAACTGGATATAGGCCAGGCTCATGAATTCCATCTGATAGTTACATACCTTATATTCCTTCTAGTCTAGCATAGCTCACCTTTTTATGATGTGGTTTTTTTTTTTTCAAAAGATTGAGCCAGTTTTACAGTAAATAGTCCCACTTTTGAATGTTTTTTTGGTTGCTTGATTATGGTGTGGATTAGTTTATAACCCTATCCCCTGAATTTCCTAAAATCTAATACTTCTAAAGTTTTGATGGAAAATAAACTTTTTGAGAGAGCTAGTTAAATCTCAGTAGGTCTTTACACTTTCATTTGTCTTATACCCCCACAGATGTGAAATTGTCTTCATGTTGGCAACCTTAGTATATGTATATCTTTCACTAGATTATAAGCATTTGCAGAAAAGGAATAAAGTCTTTATTTTTGTAGCTTCTCAGTGTCTAGCACAAATTGGACATGCTAACAAAATTTTTGAGTTGTATTTGAAAGGAAGAACTGAGGAGAGAAAATAAGAGAAGGAGATACAGACTGCCCAAGACAGGGGTTAAATTCTAAGATTTACTCACCTATCCTTATTCCAAATCTAATTTCACACTACAAAACACTTAAAAGCTCTAACTCACATACTTAAAAAATAATACATTCATACATACATATATACACAAATTTTTAATCTAAATCTAGAAGAATGAGAGAGAGAAAAAGAGAGGAAGAGAAGGGGGAAAAGGGAGGGAGAGAGCGAATGGGAGGAAGAAGAAGGGAGGGAGGGAGGATGGAAGGAAGGA
>PVKH010039721.1:0-11151 GCA_004027955.1 Chaetophractus vellerosus | reverse complement strand
GAGGCCTGAGAACACCAAAGTGTCTTTAGTGTGGGGGAGGGTGGTGGTGGCAGGAGCTGCTGGTTTCAACTCATGGTTCTGTCGTCTCGATTCCCCTCCTTTGTCCCTCTCTCCTCTGGGGGGTGTCCATCCTTTGCCTGCTGTCCTAAACGCTAGATCTTTTTCCAGGCTGCTTCCGCCTGTCCTCTAGCTGTTTTTCTGGAGGAGAAGCGATTCCCATGTCTTACTCATCCGCTATCTTCCCGGAAGTGGATTACTCTTGAGTCTAATGTGTGGGTGTGGGTGTGGGAGACAAAATGACACAGGATGCTGCAAAATGGGGAACCAGAGCCCTTGGGAAGGGAATGGGGGTTGAGTGCAGGGAGGGGCAGAGGGGCCTGCAGAGGGAGGAGTCCGTAGGACAGGAAGATCCAGGGATGGCCTCCCCAGACCCCCTGGCTGCCTCAGGGCAGGGCCGGCCGCGTCTGGCCACGCCCTGAGGGTCGTCCCTGAGGACCGAGCCTTGCCCCTCCCTGCCCAGCATCTCCGACCAGAGGATTGCATCGGTTGCCATCAACAGCTCTGGGGATTGGCTCGCCTTTGGCTGCTCAGGTTTGTCTTTATACCCGGGTTGTCTGAAAATCCTGCCTCTGCAGACCCTCGCTCCCCTGGGCTCTGTGGGCGGAGCTGGGGCCAGGCTGGACTCCCCATGCAGGGAGCCTTTTGACGTGGGGGTTACTTGGGCGCCCTTGCTGCTCTGGCTGGGAGGGGCAGGTGGGCTCGGGGAGCCCATCTGGCGGGTGCCCTGGAGACGTGGGGCACCATGCAACTGCCCGTCCCTGAAGCCTCAGCCCAGAGCTCAGGACCACGGCCAGCGTGGGCTTGTCTGCTGGCTTCTGGGCAGAGGGAGCCAGTGGGCCTTCCGCAACAAGCGCCCCACCTGCGTCCTGTCTGTGCTTCTTGCTTGACCTTTAGCCCCTACACGTGGTTTTTCTTCGGGCACCAGTGACTCCTGGGCCGGTGGCTCTGGTGGCCGTGATCCTGGGACCCTCTGTCCTGGGGCCCAGTCTGTTCGGGGGGTTGCTCCCACAGCACCCACCCCCCCTCCGGGCCTGGGCAGGTAGCCTTGTCCTCCGGCTCAGGTTGGCCTAATACAGAGGCGTTGCCCTGATTAAGTGGCTCCCAAGGCCCCCCTCTCCCCACTGATGCGGCCCGGGACCCCTACCCTGCCCCTGTGGACGTGGGGGAAGAGGTGGCCTCCGCCCGCGCTGCGGCCTGGGCAGGGGTGCTGTGTGCCAGTGCCCAGCGCCGTGTGCCCGCAGGCCTGGGCCAGCTGCTGGTGTGGGAGTGGCAGAGCGAGTGCTACGTGCTCAAGCAGCAGGGCCACTTCAACAGCATGGTGACCCTGGCCTACTCCCCCGACGGGCAGTACATCGTGACCGGCGGCGACGACGGCAAGGTAGGCTGGAGCAGGGGCTGGTGGGAGGGCGCGCGGCTGGGGGTCAGGGGTGCTGAGGGCAAGCCCTGCGTCCACGCAGGCCTGGTATTGGGGTGTGGGGGCCGAGCTGTCACAGCCGAGTCTCCTGCTTCCCCTCTCCTTAGCTCCTGGCCCAGCCCTGGCTGCTGGGCTGAGGTTAGCGTCTGTGCTGGGTGCGCCGCGTCCTCTGCTGGGGTGTGGGTGGTGCGTGCCCTTAGTGTGGGCGGGCGACCCTGGGTGACCTTGGTGTCCTCATGCTGGGGTCTCCATGGGCGTGAGCCAGAGCAGGCCCCGGGGGCCCGTCCGTGCCTGGGATGGCGGTCGGCCCAGCGGGGGTCCTGCGGCAGCTGCTCCTCACGAGCCGCCCTGCAGGTGAAGGTCTGGAACACCCTCAGCAGCTTCTGCTTCATCACGTTCACGGAGCACTCGAGCGGGGTCACTGGTGTGGCCTTCAGCACCTCCGGCCACGTCGTAGTGAGCTCCTCCATGGACGGGACCGTGCGCGCCTTCGACCTGCACAGGTGAGGTCCTGGGCGGGCGGTAGCGAGGTTGCAGCGTGTTTCTGAAGCGCGTGAGCACATGAGGCCAGACTCCAAAATACCGTTTGCACCTGACAGGTACCGGAACTTCCGCACCTTCACATCCCCCCGCCCCACGCAGTTCTCCTGCGTGGCTGTGGACTCAAGCGGTGAGATCGTGTCGGCTGGCGCCCAGGACTCCTTTGAGGTCTTCGTCTGGTCCATGCAAACAGGCCGACTCTTAGAGGCGAGATGCCAAGCCCCTCCCCTACTGAGCTGGGCCCAGCGGGAACCGGGCTGGAGTGTGGGTGGGGGAGGGCTTGGCCCTAGTTGGGGACCACATGCAGCCCACTCTGGGTCCCAGGGCCCGGAAAAGCAAGCGGCTGCCCTCCTCCTGTGACCTGAGGCCACCCCAGGAGGAACGTGGGCCGAGTGCGAGGGCGCCATGCCCCCACCCCAGGCGGCAGCATCTGCTTCCTGGCGCTTGCGGCGTTCTAGACCCCCTTTTCAACCCTTCAGGTCCTGTCCGGCCACGAGGCGCCCGTCAGCGGTCTGTGCTTCAACCCCATGAAGGCCGTTCTCGCCAGTGCCTCCTGGGACAAGACGGTGCGGCTGTGGGATATGTTTGACAGCTGGAGGGCCAAGGAGACGCTGGCCTTGACTTCTGACGGTAGGCGGCTGGTGGGGAGTGGGCGGGAATAGTGGCTCCTGGGCCAGCACTTGCTGTTGGGGCACTTTCTCCATGGCCTTTGAGGACGTGTGGCGACGTAAGCCTTTGGGGTGGGAGGAGGACCCTGCAGTGGTCGAGGCAGGCTGGTGGGCGCGAGCCGAGCAGGCCTGAGGCCTCTGCCAAGGTCCCCGAGCTCGTGGGGCTGTGGCTGGGCCCGGCTCCTGGTCCTGGGCACAGCTGTCTCCTGCTCTCTGGAGGTGCTGTTGCGTTTCCACCCTTGTCCCCTGCCAAGTGGCTGGTGCTCGGCTGGGGCTGAGCCCTGGGGAGAACGCCGAGGCGGCTCAGGCTGGGTCACTGCCAGGTCTGGACGCCTGGCACCAGCCACCTGCCTTCCCTTCCCATGCTCGCCCTTGGCCGCTGCTTCATCGCACGTCTAGCTCAGCAGGCAGCGACCGGCATCCACATTGTTCAGGCCTGACCGGTGCACAGCCGTGTTCTTTGTCCATTGCTCCTCCTGCTGCGCTTGCACTGTGGCAGCAGAGCCAAGTTGTGGGGCTGCAGAGGCTCAGACCTCCCCTGGCTGGGCCCTCGCACACACTAGCTGCCCAGCACTGCCGGCTCTTGGCGGCGTGCTCTGCTCCCCACGTCACACTGCCTGGCTCAGGCTCCCAGCAGCTCTCTTCCTGCCTCGTGCAGCACACAGTGAGGTCTGGGTTTCCAAAGGGTCACTTCCACGTGGCTCCTCCTGTGGCCATCCTTGTCCATCCAGGCTGGCCCCGCGTGGGCAGCGGGCGTTCTTGAGCCTGTGAGTGTTTGTTTTCAGCTCTGGCAGTGAGTTTCCGCCCTGATGGTGCCGAGCTGGCTGTGGCCACGTTGAACTCACAGATCGTCTTCTGGGACCCCGAGAGTGCAGTGCAGACGGGCTCCATCGAGGGCAGGCACGACCTCAAGACGGGCAGGAAGGAGCTGGACAAGGTCACGGCCAAGCATTCAGCCAAAGGAAAGTGAGTGCCCGCTTGGGGGCCAGAAGGGATGGAGCACGGGCAGGCTGTGTGCTTGGTCAGCTGTGCTCTCCTTTAGAAAGGAGAGCCTCCCTCCCTCCCTGAGTTCTGGACCATCCGGAAACCACACTGGGTTGCACTATTTGGCACAGTGGCAGCCACTGGCCACGTGGGCTACTTGAAGTAAATTAGTGAAAATTAAGTGCAGGTGAAACCGCGGTTTCTCCATTGCGCCAGCCTCCTCTCCAATGTGGCCCGTGGCCGCCATGTTGGATTGTGAAGACCCGGAACATTCCATCCTGCAGGGGCGCTGAGTCAGGGTGAGTGTCTCGGGCAGCCACGCCGTGGCCTTGGGCCCGGGACCAGTTGGGCATGGCCCCCGGGAGTCGAGGAGGGGCCTTGAGCTTGTGCACATTGCAGGTGGTTTTCAGCGTCTTCCTAAACGATGCTGAGAGGACTTAGGTATCATTCGGAAGGATTTTCCACCAGCTTTAGCCGGGAATTTATTGTTTGGCCTTGGTAGGAACTGAGGGGGTGAAAGACAAAGGCAAGTTACAAGCTGCTTTCCTGTGAAAAGCATGTCCGGCCGTTTTGTGACAGTTCTGACTGAAAACCAGCAAGGTGCTGCTGGGTGGACCAGTTAGCTGTTGCTGCATAGCAGACTTCTCAGGATTTGGTGGCTTTACACAACCGCCGTTTCATTTCTTTAGCCTTTTTTTCTAGTTGTGGTAAAACGTGTATGATAGTTTGTCATTTTTTAAAGTTTTATTTATTTTTTATTTATTACATATCCCCCCCTTCTGCTTGCTCTTGCTGTGTGTCCATTCTTCTGTGTTTTTCTATGTCTGCTTCTTGTCTCCCCCCATCTTTTGCGGCGGTGCGCCGAGTCAGCCCTCGGCGGCGGCGGCTCGCTCCGTTCGTGGGTGGCTCCATTTCGTTTTCACGGGCGGCTCCGCTCCATGTTTTGCGGGCAGCAGTCCTCCATGTTTTTTGCGGGCTGCCGGCTTCCGCGCTTTGCAGGCAGCAGCTCCGCTTTTCACGGGTGACTTTGCCATGCCCGTGGGGGCTCCGCCCTGCCCATGGCGGCTTTTTGCCTTGCCCACGGCGGCTCTGCCCCTCCCACAGCGGCCTGCCCTTCTCAAGGCCATCTGCCCGCTCGGAGAGGTCCCCGGGAACCGAACCCGGGCCTCCCATGTGGTACCCCAGCGCGCTCTTATCCACTGAGCTATCTAGCCGGGCCCGTCTTCACCATTTTTAAGTCTGTACTTGGCTGGCGCTAATTACATTCAGTGTTGTGTTTGCGAAAGCTTTTCATGACCCCAGACAGAAGCTCTTGCACCTGCTCAGCATTACATCCCCTTCCCTGCCACCTTCCGGGGCAGCCTGTGGGTTTTCCAGCCTGGACAGGTCATTTAACCAGGGCCATGTGCCGTGTCCTTCTGGATGTGGCCCCTCACTTGCCGTGGCATCGTCGAGGTTCTCTGCTGTCAGGAGCTGAGCATGCACGTGCAGGTGTCGTGGGGTGTGCGTTTCCAGCTCCTGAGTACATGCCCAGAGTGGGGTTGCTGCGCTGTGAGGCGACTCAGTGCTTAGCCTTTCAGGGGCCCGCCAGCGAGTTTCCCACAGGCCTGCCCCTCCTGACCGCCAGCAGCTGGAGGTTTCTGATCCCCGCCTCCTGGCCAGCAGCCTCCACTTTGAGTCTAGCCCCCTGTGAGGTATGAAGTCGTGTCTCATGATTTCAGTTCATGTATCTTCTTTGGAGAAATGTTTGTTCAACTCTTGTTTTTTTTTTCAAATTGGCTTATTTTGTTGTTATTGAGTCATAATCATTATTTATTTATTGTGTATACAAGTCACTCATAAGATACATGCCTTGCAAATAAGTGCTTTCAGTTTGTGGGTTGTCTCTTCGCTTTCTGGATGACACACTTCAAAGCACAAAAGTTGCCCATTTCGATGAAGTCTGATTTATCTACTTTTAGATGCTTATGTTTTGTCACCTTTGGCCCACCCAGGGTCACTCCTGAGTCTTGAGCGAGTGGGGGAGGCAGTACCTGGCTCCTTGTTTCTGTGGGATGAAGTAGACAGTGCTGAGGGCTGGTCGGAGGGTTGGAGGCAAATTTGGCGCCTTCTCAGCCTGCCACCAACAAGAGATGCTCCCCCACCCCGGAGCCCCTCGGTGCGCACACCTCGCCCTCCTAGGAGCCGGGCCTCTCAGCAAGTGGGGGCGGGCAACGGTGGGACCCTGGATGATGGTCTCTGAGAGCTCCCGCGCGCCCTCGCAGCTCCGCTCTGTGCGGCCAGGTGACCCAGGAACCCCGGTCACAGCCCCCGGCGGTGACTTTGCCCCTGCCCGCCTCAGGTCCTTCACCACCCTGTGCTACTCTGCGGACGGGCAGAGCATTCTGGCCGGAGGAATGTCCAAGTTCGTTTGCATTTATCACGTCAAGGAGCAGATTCTCATGAAGAAGTTCGAGATCTCTTGCAATCTCTCCCTGGATGCCATGGAGGTGAGTCCGCAGGCGTGCAGCCCTGGCTCTGCAGGCCCCTGGGCACGGTTGTGTGCCTGATCCGTGAGTTAGCGTCGAGGCTGCCTCGGGTCGAGGGGAGGGCCCGGCCTGGCACTGGGGACCTTCCTCACCTGCCTGCTGTGCCGGGGCCCGGGCCTGTGAAGACGTGGGGGTGGGGGGCAGTGAGTGAGTGAGTGAGTGAGGGGAGCCAGGCACCTTCCTGCCCCCAGGATATGTGCCAGCCCTTCCGGAGGGTGGGCTGTGCCTTTGTGCACTCGGGAGCCCCCCAGCCGTGTCTGTGGGAAATGTCCTCGGCACTCCCAGAGCATGGCGGCCCCGTGCCCTGGGGAGTGCGAAGTCAGCAGGTCAGGCCCCCTGCAGTGTCCTTCCCTCTGGGCTCTGGGGGAGCTTCTGCAGGGAAAGGAGTGGAACACCTGGGGCTGCTGGAGCCCTGCTTCTGGCGCAGGAACAGAGAGAGGAGGGAGGAACTGGTGGGGCCTGCCTGCCCTTTGGTTTCAGGCCTTCCATGCAGCTTGCCTGGCTTTGCTGTTCTAGGAATTTCTGAACCGAAGGAAGATGACCGAGTTCGGCAACCTGGCGCTTATCGACCAGGACGCCGGCGAGGAGGATGGAGTGGCTGTGCCGTTGCCGGGCGTGAGGAAAGGTCAGCCTCCCCGGGGGCCTGGGCGCTGGCGCTCAGCTGGGGTTGCAGAGCTCATGGCTCAGAGTTCTGCGACGACCTGGCACCCCTTTGCTGGATGTCAGGTCACTGGTGGGGTGGGAGGGGGCTCACGTGCTGGGAGAACCCTCAGCGGCAAAGCGTCCTGGGGTTCAGGCAGCCCCAGCCCTCCCGAGTACATGTGGCCCCCGTCGGTCCTGCCTGCACTGTGGTGGAAGGGTGGGCAGCGCTGGGGCCCGGGTCCGCAGCAGCCAACCTTGGCCGCCGCTCCTGGGGGGGCTGGCAGCATGAGGCTCGCGTGGGTGGACACGCAGGTTCTGGAGCACCTGCTCGCACTCCCAAGCAGCCCAGCCCCATGAGAGCATGTGGACAGGCCTGCACTGTAGGGGGCCTGGGTTCCACCTGGAGGTGGCCCCTCGGGCGCTGGGTCCGCAGGCGCTCTTTGCTGTCATGCTGGGGGCCGTGGGCTGCCCCTGGCATGTAGAGACCGGGGACCCTGCTTGCCATCCCCAACACACAGGACTGGCGTCGCTCCCGAAACAGAGTGGTGTGACCCGGGGCATGTTGTGCCCAGGGCAAGAACCCCGAGGAGTGTTTCTAGGAGGACAAGAGGTGGGGACGAGGCAGGAAGTGGGCGTGCTCTCACTGCTGGCCTGTCACTTGATCCGTGGGAACGTGTCAGCCGCTCAGAAGGCTGGTTGTAAGGGGCACGTGCAGGGCAGGCCACCCTCTCCATTACGTGGCCTGTGCACTGCTCAGGTCCCGCCCTTCGGGCGGGTGGGGCTGGTTCCCGAGTGAGCTGGCTGCTCCCGAGCCCTGAGCACACCTGCTCATGGGGCGGCCTTCATGTCACGGCAGCTTCCCACGGCCACTCTTGCTGGCGGCCCAGGGCCAGGGGGCGAGTGGGGGGCAGGCGGCAGCCCTCCCTCTGTGAGGTGGGGTGCAGGGCCTGCTGCCCATAATGCAACTGCTGCTGCTCCGCAGGTGACATGAGCTCCCGGCACTTTAAGCCTGAAATCCGTGTGACTTGCCTGCGTTTCTCGCCCACTGGTAAGCCTCGGGGTCAAGGTGGTGGGTGCTAGCAGGGGTGGGGCGTGGCCCTGCCTCACTGGTCAGCCTCGGGGCTCTGACCGTCCTCATGGAACGGCCACCGGAGTCTCCGCCTGAGGGTGAGGCACTGGCCTGGCCCCCGCCGGCCTTAGTCCCCGCGGGTGGTGCTCAGGGAAGAAGCTGCCCACTCGCCTGGCTCTGGGGGGCGAGGCTGGCATCTTCTGCGGCCCGTCCACAGAGTGGGGCAGCAGTTGGGTCATCGCTGTGGGTTTGCGTTGGGTGCTCCCGGCAGGTTGAGTGGAAAACCGAGGCCCTGAAGGGTGTGCTGTCGCGTGTGTACCAGGGCTGGCTGCGCCCTGCCTGCTACCCATTTTTGTCCAGTTTTACCCGGAGCCAGCGTCTCTGGCTTTCACGCTGCACCCTTGGCCACTCTCCAGGCACAACGGCAGCACTGAGTAGTTGCATCAGGGAAAATGTTGCCTGCAAGCCGGAAACACCTGTCCTTGCAGGAAAGCCCGCCTGCCTCCACGTTTGCTCCCAGAAACAGTCCTGTTGAATTGGAAAGGGAAAGCAGTTCCTTCCACACTAGGAGCGGGGTGCTGGGGACTGCTAAGGGGGGAAGGTGTTCCCAGGGGCCCTTTGGCTCTTTGGCATTTTGGGCTGGGGGAATGTGTCCGATACCTTTCCCAAAAGAAACGGGAAAACGTGAAGTGGAAGTTGCAGAGACTCAGCTCGTGGCTCTCCTTCCCAGGGCGCTGCTGGGCAGCCACCACCACCGAGGGGCTCCTCGTCTACTCCCTGGACTCCAGCGTGGCCTTTGACCCCTTCGAGCTGGACACGAGTGTCACCCCCAGCCGGGTTCGCGCCGCGCTGCGCCAGAAGGAGTTCACACGGGCCCTCCTGATGGCCTTCCGGCTGAACGAGAGGAAGCTGGTGCAGGAGGCCCTGGAGGCGGTGCCCAGCAGTGAGAGTGCGTCCCAGGACGGGGGCGCCCTGGCCTGCTTGGGATTCCCAATTTGAGTCTTTTGTGGAATAGTAAGTTTTCCTTTCTCTTAACACTCCGTCTACAGTTGAAGTGGTCAGCTCTTCGCTTCCTGAGATGTACGTGGAGAAAGTTCTTGAATTTTTGGCTTCGTCCTTTGAGGTGTCTCGGCACTTGGAATTCTACTTGATGTGGACGCAGAAGTTGCTCATGCAGCATGGACAGAAGCTGAAGCCCAGGTAAAGGGCTGCCCTGCTCTCTCGTCCGTGCTTCGCTGCGCCTAACCCGCCGCCCCGCGTGAGCGGCTGCGCACTGAGGTGGCGTCTCCTGACAGGGCAGGGAGGCTGCTGCCCGTGGTCCAGTTCCTGCAGAAGAGCATCCAGCGGCACCTGGACGATGTTTCCAAACTGTGAGTCTGGCGGCGCCAGGGCGGGTGGCCCCGCGGGCCTGGGGTGGAGCGGGCCTGCGCCGCTGTCCACGCCCCAGACTGCGCGGGGCGTCTGTCGCACTCGGGCCCTGCTGGGCGTCCTCTGGTCCACGTGCGCCTGTGGGGTTAGGTAGGGGCAGCTCACGAGGGCCCTCGGAGCCGGCGGGTGGGGTCCCCACGTGAGGTCCATATACCTCCCAGGCATGCGGCCGCCCTGTGCCTCTGGGCAACACCAAGTTAGAACACATGTCCCACGACAGGCCCCGAGGCCTCAGAGCCACGTTCCAAGCGCCCCTCCAGTGCGTGGGCTGCGTCCTGGCCTTGTCACCGCAGGTGCCATCCTCGCCCCCCGCTCAGTGCATCCTGGGGCCTGGGGGCTCTGTCCTCACACCGGTCCGAGGCCTCTTGTGCTGTCCCCTGCGTGCTCTTTCCTCGCGAGTGTTGTGGTGTCCCCTGGACATCGGCGTCCGCGCCCCCTCCTGGTGCTGAGCTCATCCATGCAGCCTGTGCGTTGTTGGCTCCTCCTCACGTTAACTGCCTCCTCAGCTTCCATCTCAGCGTTGCGCTGCTGGGACGCAGGTGGGCGGGGTCTGCCCAGCACTTCCCACAGGCTCGTCGAGGCCCCCACAGACGTGGGGTGCGCCTCCTTCCTCCCTGCTTCCTGGGCTGTCCGGGTGCTCCGGCACAGGTTGGAGTGGGTACAACAGTTCCCCTGGGGGCTCGGCGCCTCAGTGGCAGGGTTCGGGTGGAGCCTGGCGTGGATTCTGGTGGCAGCTCCCGGCCTCCCACGGACAGGCTCGGGGTGGCTCACGACTGGCTGCCACTCGCAGGCCACGCTCGTCCACGCCAGGCTGGGCCCTCGCTCGGGAGCTGGCAGCCCTGAGAGCAGGCTGACGGCACACAGGGCAGCTCCACCCCTGCATCGAGCGTAGTGTCGAGTGGCCCTCGTAGACATTTCTTTTAAACTAAGGGCTCCCTGTTCTTTGTTTGCTGAGTGTTTTTTATCACAGACGGCTGCTGAGGCGTCGTTGAGTGTTTTTCCACACTGAAAGGAGTTTCTCCTCTCTGCCGCTGGCGTGGGTGCTGGCTGGCGTGGAGCAGCCCCCTCTTGCTTAGAGGTCACCGTGTCGCGGGGACGGCACCTCTCATGGTGCATGGTGTGAAGCTTGCTGGGAGCCGTCGGGCCTCGGCTGTTGGGGCCAGCGGTGGGGTCTCCCAGGCCTTCCTGGGGGGAGCTGCTCCTCTGGGGAAGGGGGTGGTGATGGGGGGAGGCCCATCACCCCGTGTGGCGTGAGCCCCCAGCTCCGCTGCTTTTCCTGCCCTGATAATTCCTGTGCCTTTCCTTCAACAGCTGTGACTGGAACCGCTACAATATTCAGTATGCTTTGGCCGTTTCCAAGCAGCGGGGCCTGAAGCGCCCCTTGGAGCCACCGGGCAGCGAGGACGACGCTGGCGCGTCTGACGATGAGAGCCTGCACCTGCTGGGAGCTGGAGCGCTGGCGTAGAGGCAGCAGCGCCAGGCAGCTCCTGTCATCTCATGACCTGCTGGAGACAGACCTGCCGGAGGCGCCTGGGCCCCGAGGGAGGCTTTGCAGATGCCAGGAAACGAGGCAGGGGCCCTGAGAGCCTGGGCGTCGTCTCCCATGACCTATTTGGCCAAAAGGAACGCACACGGCGCTGCCAGGAGCCCCTCACTTGTTCCCCTGGCTGCTCGGGGGCCGCACGGGTTCCGGGCAGTGGGCAGCGCGTGCCGAGGGGCCCGCACTTGGAGTAAGCGTGACATGTCTGTCCTGTGAAGCCTTTGAGATGGGCCAGTGCATGCCCTGGTGGACTCTGGGTGAGGGTTATTTATATTTTT
>PVKH010039720.1:0-11151 GCA_004027955.1 Chaetophractus vellerosus | reverse complement strand
AGACCATGAGATGATTTTGCGTGAAGTTCAGTTATAAAAGGTGGGACTAAAATGGCAAAGACTTGAATACATTTTTTATAAGCTTTGAATTGAAGAGAGGCAAGAAGAAGTAAGCTCATTTGTAAGATTGCTTTTCAGTATGGTGGCATCTAGCAGTCCCTCCCTGAATTTTCAAAGTTGGGACTTTTTCACAGCATTTTTGTGGGGCACTAGGGTATGGAAGGGGCCTAGCTCTGCTCTGCTCATGTTTGCCTGGGAAGAATAATGCTTTCCACATGGGTAGTGTGACTCTTTGCACAGTGCTCTCGTGGCTCCAGTCACGGGGGGATCTTGTGAGGTCTGTCTGGGGTGGGGCCTGAGAGTTTGCTTTTCTGACAAGTGTCCAGGTGGTGCATGTTCTGTGGGTCTGTGGCCCACACTGAGGACCATGTTAGAGCACCTCCACATTTTATCATTTTACCCTTGGAACATGGTATCGCACCGCCGACACTGTGTTTTTTCCAAAGCACTTCCACTTTTTTTCTCATTTTAACCTCCTAGCAATATTCCTTTACGACAATGAGGGCAAATATTAAGACTGAGGATGAAAACTTAGGTACAAACAGGTCAAGTGATTTGTCCACGGTCTCAGAACTAGACAGTGGCAAAAGCGAGGACTCTGGGTTTTCTGGAGGCCTGGCTGATCCTCTTGCTCAGTGTTTCTCAGAATCGAGCATGCACTGGAATTACCAGGAAGTCATGTTAAAACACAGAATGCCGGGCCCTGCTCCTACAGGCTCTGATTCAGTAGTGCTGGGGTGGGGTCCGGCAATTTGCATTTCTAACAAGTTCCCCGTGATGCTGATGTTGTATAAATGTCAAAGGTCAGCATCCTTTGAGAACCACTGCAGCTATCGGATATCCATCCTCTTCTTAACACTGGGTGTGCTGCTGAGCTTTGGAGCATAATTGAAAATTGTTGATAGAACACACTGATCTTTAGCGTTTTGATCAAAGATAACACATAACTTTGGCATTGAGTGATTGGGACCATCACTCAATGCCAAGAGGGTTCGAGTGGTTATTTGGAACACTTCATTGATCCGTACCCTTCCTTGGCCTCAAAGCTGTGGTTGGCCGACTTGTGGCAGCCCTTATTCCTTTCCACCCTATGAAATAGTCATGTGTAATTTGATAAGAGAAATTTGCATCCGATAAAAATAGAGAGTATTTCTGTCTTGCTGAAATTCTTATTGAAACACCAAGCTCCCAAGTAAAAGAAAGAATATTGTACAATCAAGGAAGTGGTGGGTTCCTTAAGCCTTTTGAGGTAGCCTTTTGATGTTATGCATCTCTGACACCCTGAGGAACAGAGGGGCAGTCCAAAGAGCAGCAGAGGGTGTGAATTCAACCTATATTTGTTTTCCCGGAAAGAATACTAATCTATTGGGACTTTGGCTGGTCCTTTGAAGCTGCCAAATCCTGTATCATTTCTCTTGAGCCCCCAATTTTCTTCTCACTCTAGGTCTGTCTCTCCAGTTTCCTCAAGGAAGTGGCAGGCACTGTAAAGGGCGCTGAGAACAATTAAGATGTTCATCATTAGTGAGGCCTTACTATGTGCCAGGGGTTGAGTGTGAGCTCTGGAATGAGATCACTGCAGGTCTGAATCCTTATCACTGTTGTGTGATTCTAGGCGAGTTATTTAATTTCCCTGTGCTTCAATTTCCTGAACTATAAAATCTATCTCTTGGTGGTGCAGAGTAAATACATGTAAAGCATTCGAAACAGTGACTGGTACTTGGTAGGTAGCAATAAATATTAGTTATTAACAAGCATTTTATCTGCACTCTTGCTTAATCACAACTGCCTTGTGAGGTGGAGACTAGTATCACCCCTACTTTTCAGATAAATTAACTTGTCCAAGGTAACACAGTCAGTAAATTGCTGATCGGGAATTCAGATTTAGCTTTCACTGATCCCTCTTGTTTTCAACTCCTCTCCAAGCCTCTCAAGTGCTTAATAGCAGTACTTCCTAACACCTTTTTTCATCCAAGGCCCAGGTCACCTAAGCAAAGAACCTAAATCCTTAACTGGGCCTGGCTGAGTCAAGGGCAAAATGGATTTGGGACAAGGACCTCACACCACACTCCCCTCAGAGAATTTCTTCCTGGTGGGCTGCTTTGAGTCTCAGAAGGTACACCAAGGGCTGAAGTCAGCCCAGAGCTGTATTTTCTTAAGAGTCTCACAGTGTTTTGAAATGAGTTGCCAATATGCAACTAAATCTCAAGTTGTCATATTTAAAAACCCTCCATTTCAGGCTTCTCTTGAAAAAGTGGATCTGGCCAGCGAGCTGGGTAGCACCACTCATTAGGCCGACCTGCCCTCTAGTTTGCCAGGGTCCCGCCTCTCCCCTCCCTTTAACTCCCTGCCCTGTGCCAGCTTCCCTCTTTATGTAAACAGTCTGGCCCTATAGGCATTTGAGTTGGCCACAGTGGCCAGTTTAATTACTATTTCAAAGAATAATATTGAGGTAATGCTTTCCTCAAGGCTGCCACTGAAGATAAGCAGGTGGGATATTCTCTGCCTATTATGTTTTTTTCCTACTTCTGTCTATTCCAGATTTCTCAGGTCTCTCTCCCTCCTTTTTTTCCCCCTTCGGTCACTTCACTTCCTCCTCCCTCTTGTTACTCTAGTCGTAACATGGCATGGAAGTAAAAGCAATATAAATATGTTCCATCTGTTGGATCAATCTTTGTCCTATTGTTACTTTTAGAATTTCGGAAAATTTCTCTGTTAATGTTGATTGAAAATGTGCCAAGCCCCATCTACCACATCCCTGCCAACACCAACTGTCATGAAGCAATGTTTGCCTCTCCCTTCTATCTAGCCGTGTGGGCTGGTGGCCTTCCAAGGCACACTCTACCTGGCTGCTGTGCAAGGCTGGCAACTCACTGGAGGGAGTTGACATGATAAAGGCCACAGATGTGGATAAAAGGTGGGAGAGGGGTCAGCTAGAGAGGGGCAGCTTTGCAATTCTTAAAATACTCGATTTCATTGTAAATATTGCTACTTTGGTTGTGGGAGAGGGTAAGCGGGGAATAAAGGGTTCTACATGATAAAGGCAGACACTGAGCAGTTAGGAGTAGGGGCTCTGGAGTCAGGCAGACCTGGATTCGAATCCCACTTCCACTATGGACTCTGAGGCCTTGGGCAAGTGACTTTAACTTTGCAGTGCCTCAGTTTCCCCATCAGTAAGAAGAGGATGATAATTTCTCCCTAAGATTTATGTAAGGGTTAAATAAGAATGCATGGTAAACACTTGAACAATTGCTGGCAAATAGTTAAGAAGTTTCCTAATCTGTAAACTGAAGAGGCAAACCTAGATATTCTATGATCATCTGTGGTAGAGCATCCTAATAAGCCTAAAAAAGTGCAACTGTGCTACTTGGTGGTTTGTAGCTGTTATTGCAAGATGCCATACATATTCTCCTCAGATTGGTTTCAAGACTTCCCTAGCACTCTGGCTGCTGGACATTGAAGCCTTCCTAGGGGCTGCTGCTCCTGATCACTGGGCCATGCAGGGTGGCTTCCCTAAATTCCTTATGCCTTAGATATGAGGCTAGCTACTCAGTTTTCCCTTAGTGCTCCTTTTAATGATTTTATTAGTATGGTCACAAGTTTGAAGTTTACAGTACACTGTTAATGGAGCTGAATACAAATTATTTAAAATAAGTATTTTACATAAGTGTGGCAAGTTTTAAAATGTCATCTCTAAGCAATCATGCATTTCCCATGCATTTGTACCTGCATCCTCATATTGTACAATTTCATCTGTGCTTATCTTCACTGGGTCTGTGTGAACCTCAGCTAGGTTGGGGCAGGAGCTGTTGTGCCTTTTCTTAGACCCAGATTCTCCAAAAGCAAGGGTGTTGAACTCAGGCATTCCATGGACTGGGTTTAGCTCTGGTTCTGGTAAAAATGCAATTACCAACTATTGCTGTAAGAGCCACCTGATCCTCTAGGACTTGGGCTAGCACACAGGTTACTTTGATATCCCTGCATGAGGCCAGCAGGCAGTTTCTGAACCCATGTTTCCTCCACAGGGCAAGAGTCTAGAACTGAGATGTACAGTCTTCCAACATGCTGTCAGTGATATAGCTGGAATCAAGATGGGATTCGTAGTAACTTTTTTCATCAAAGGTATTGACAGTCCAAGCAACGACCTGAATTCCTTTAGTTGACCACTTCTTCAAGTAGGCCCTGAAGAAAAAGGGAAAAGCCAATCTTGTCAGACAAATGCCCAGTTGCCCCAGGGATGTACTGGTCACTAAGTATGGTATTCACTTGGTAGTGTCCAGAAATAGCCTCCTATCTGGCCTCTGCATGCACTGCAACTAAGGAAGCATTCCCAAACCCAGCTGATCATGCCATGAACCTCCCACCTTCGCCCCAGCTCAAAACACTTTGGTGGCTCACTAAAGACAAAAACAACAACAACAACAACAAAACCATCCTTGACAATGCCACTGAGAACCTGCCTGGCTTAGCCCCTACCTGTCTCTTTGGCCTCCTCTCATACCACATGTTCCCTTTCTTTTCTGTGCTGCAGAATATTGTTTTTTCTTCAGTTTCTTGAAAGAACCATGCTCCTTCCTGCCACAACTCTTTTGCACGTGTATCTTCCTCTGCCCAGGATGTTGCCCCTCCTTTCTCACACCTAATTCCTACTCCCCCTTCAAATCTGAGCTTGATTGTCACTTCCCTGGGGATGCCTTTCCTGACTATCCTGACCAGGTCAAGTGACCGAGTATAGGCACAGGAGCACACTTCTCTCCTCAGAGGATGGATCTCATCTGTAATTGTGTATTTATTGGGTTTTTATTTAATTAGAATCTCTCTTCCACTTGACTGCAAACGCCATGAGGACTGAAACCATGGCTTTGTTTCTTCATACAGGACCTTGCAATACTGTAGGCACCTGACTTATTTATTGAATAAATGCATACGTGCCTAAAACTCTAGGAAACTTGTAACTCTTATGGACTATTAAGCAGATAATCCTGAAATACACAGATATAAAATGGTCAACAGGAAAAATTCAGAGATTGCTAATGGTAAGGGAATGGAAAGTTTCTTGGAAATGATGGAACAGAGCCTGCAATATACAGGGGAACAGGAGGAAAGATGGAAGGGATGAAGACATGGTGCCCACAGGATGTCTTCACTGCGGCTCTGCCCTGGATCTTGTCTTGGTTTTCAAAGGGAGCCAATCACAAGAAATTTAATCCCATGCTCATCATGGGTTAGAATAGTACCTTTTTCTTTAAAATGCACTATCAACAAGAATATCTGATCAATCTGATTTAGAAAAAGTGAAATATGCCTGAACTTTTCCTACTTAAGAAGTTAATGGTATATCAGCTTAATACAGGGACAGTAAGCTTTGTAGATTGGAACCAATCCATGCTGTTAATCCATGCTCAGTTATTCCTTCCTTTCCAAGAAGAACACTTAAGAAGTATGTCAGGAGAAGATAAACAAACAAACAAACAACCTCCCAACTTACGGGGATACAAAATCCTTTTGCATGAGGAAAGCTGAAATTCCACACAGGTACCACAAGATATTATGCATACTCCAATCGAGCAAAATGTCCATTATCACAAACAGGGACTGCTTCCAGAAACGGTCAAAGCGCGGTTTCCCTTCCCCTGTGTGGCTAAGGCTCCAAGGTCTATGAGTTAAAGCTGTTACTACATTCTGATCTGCTTGTCTCATCTGAAAAGGAATTTTGGAAGATAAAATCATTATCATATCTGAAGTCCAATACTTCTCATTTGTTCTTTAGATTTAGCCCATGTGCTCATTCTGAAGCGGTGGTCACTGTTGGTGCCCTGCCCCATGTCTACTAAACAAGTACTCTATCATAAATCCTTTGAGAAAGAATGTGATGGATCTAAAGTATTTAATATAATAAATAAGAACATCTCCTTCACAATCCTGAGAGAACTGTAATCCTATCTTTAAAATAAGGATATTACAATCTTGGGGTCAGATTTTAACAATGTCATAGAATAAATTAACTGGATATCAATTTAAATAATTAGAACTCAATGAGAATGCACTCACGCTCATTTCAAGATGGGTGCATTAGCTATGATCCTTTCCAGAGCAAAAGGGAGTCTGGGGGAGAGTGGGAGGGTGTGGGAAAACGGGGTAAGAGGGATAAGAAATGAGGAATGAAAGGGATGTATGACAAGAGAATGGGAAGGAGAGAAAACTGGGGACAGGTGACGTGGAGAGTTATGAATGGATTTCCTTCAGTGTGTGCTGGGCTGGCTCTACGCCCCTCTGGAGAAAGTATCTTACATTTTAAAGGGCTCTATGGTCAAGTAATTTTGGGAAACACTCTTTCAAATGTCTTGAATCCCCAGGACTTGATTTATCTCAATGACAGCTTATATTTTTATAAGACATAAAGTAGGCTCCATCCTTAGTGTAAAAATATTAAATGTATGCTCTGTTGGTCACTGTTGAAGAATCCTATAGAACCACCTCCTTATTTTGGAAACCAAATAGGTGAGGATAAGTTTCTTTTTACAAAAGTATTCTATCTAAAACAGGAAGAAATGATAGAACTAAAACATCAACACTTAGAAACCTCTCCCAGTAAACTGACAGAGCTGACCACTGAGCATCAGCAGCAGCTAACTTAGCAACCGCAAAACTTCCACCTGATGTTACGTGCCTCCAGATGGAAAAGCACCCAAAAAACCAAATCTAATATGACGCAGTCTCTAGCTCATCCACCTATTCACAAAAAATACAGAGGAGAGGAATATGTTAAATTATAATTGATGACCTTTTTGAGACTACTGAAAATTTATATACTGGATATTTGATGCTATTAAGAACTTACTGTTAATAGTTGTAGATGTAAAACTGGTATTGTGGTTTTTTTTTTTTTTAAATAATCACTTTAAAAACAATACAATTTTTAGGGGTTAAATGATGTCTGGGATTTTCAAAAAATACTGGGGAGGATAATGGGAGTCATGGATGAAACAAGCTGGGTGATGGGTAAGGGGGGCTCATTATACTACTCTACTTTAAAATTTTCCATTTATCTAGAATAAAGGGTTATTTTTTAAAAGAATGTATGTTCTGCTGTTACTTAGTCAGAGGTAGGATTACATAATACTGCTCTGTTCTGAGAAAGTTTACCAAAGTAATCTGAATGAGCTTATAGGCAACATAAAAGCAGCAGCTCTAGAGGGATCACGGTTATTTCAAAATGGGATACAACCATATTCCCTTTCCCAAATTTCTCTCTTTTTTTTTTTTCAAAGATTTATTTATTTTATTACATATCTCCCCTCCCCTCCCGCTGCGGCGACGCGCCGAGGCTGGTCACTGCGCAGGCGCGGCTTTCCCCACTTGTGGGCGGCTTCTGCTTCCATTCACGGCCGGCTTTCATTCGCGGGTGGCTGGCTGCGCTCCATTCGCGGGCAACCTGCCCTGCCCGTGGCGGCTTTTGCCCTGTCCGTGGCAGCTTTTTGCCCTGCCCACGGCGGCTCTGGCCCGCCCATGGCGGCTTGCCATTCTCAAGGCGGTCTGCCCGCTAGGAGAGGTCCCCGGGAACCGAACCCGGGGCCTCCCATGTGGTATGCCAACGCCCTATCCACTGGGCTATCCAGTCGGCCCCTCCCAAATTTCTCTTAATAGCAAAATGAAGCTTCTTAACCATGATCTTGATTCAGTTCAGTTTAACAGGCATTGCTCTTATGCTTACTCAGTCCATTGTCATTATCACCACCAACTAACATCATGTTATATACAATAGAAATCTTGAATTTTACCTTATATATAACTTCGGGCAAGAAGGAGCAAACGATACTATTATTGTATAGTTGAGGAAACTCCATATAAGTTTTCTTTAGTACATCAGTAGCCTGTAAAACAGAGATTCATCTATTTAAAATCTAAAGTGTGACAGTCCCAGCCATTAACTATTATATATTAAATATAACGGTTTCAAATAAATCAGAAGTTTGCTAATATATGGAAATGTTGAAATATTAATTGGTAGACTCTATTATCCATTGGGACACATTTTAAACACACTGGCAGCAGACAGGGAAGAAGCTGGGGTACTGCTGCTTTACTGTCTTGTTGAGAGTCTCACCCCTTTTGGGAAGTGTGGTAGACTGCAGGCCAGTGGAGGCTGGAAGCGAAATTTAAAAATCTTTTCCTTATACATTAGTTGAGTCACTAGGAAAAGTCCTTTTATACCCACAACTCTATAACCCTTCTGCCTTTCCTACGTGAAGGATGAGCTGACCACCCCAGGAACTACAGAGGGGAGGTTTTTGCAGTCCAAGAGGCTGGGAGGATACAATATCCATCTACTGGCATAGAGAGAGAAACAATGGGACAAGGGGGGAGGGCAACTGGAAAAGTCTCCCAACTCTTTCCAAGATGAGCAGGAGTTTCTTTTCATAGAAATAGTCCAGCTAATAAATGAAAAAAAATGATAGAATTAAAATATCAACATTATGCAACTCCTAGTGAATGGACACATCTGGTCACTGAGCATCATGAATAGCTAACAACAAAAAGTCCACCAGATATTGTGTGGAATACGTTGTTTGCTTAAAATACTGCTAATTTTCAGAAAGTCACACATACCCAAATGTAGGCAACAAAATGCATTCAATTAAAAATAAATAAGTAAAAAAGAATAACATAGAGATTGCCAAGTTACTAATGTAACTAAGTGCTAGCTATAGAGCCAAAGTTGCTTTCTTGCTGTTTGACTGAATGCTGCCCAGACTTTGGCTCTATAGAACATTATGTTTTCTTTTGGTAATTCTATTAAGTAAGCCATAATCATTTAGATAGGATTTGGGACATCAAATCTATCTCTTTTAATGGAAGATCCTTAAAGAAATATGTTTATATAAAGGTTTTTTGTTGTTGTTTGTGCCCTTAAAACATTTACTGAATTAACACAAGCATTGTGTAAGTCTTTGCCTATATTATTTCTTACAACAACCCTATGTGGTAGTTTCTTTCATTTATTCCTATTTCGCTTATAAGGAAGCTGAGGCTTATTAAGTTAAAGTTACACTGTAGTAAGTGACACAGCTTAATTCAAGTTTGTTGCACTGCAAAGCCCATGATTTTGGCTGCTGTGTTGTGTTAGCTCCTATCTATTGCCAACACTAGTACCACATCTTGGTTGAACTGGATCCCTATGCTGTACCTCATTATGGCTAAACATCTGTGAACACACAACTAGAAATCTCAAATAACTGGATGGCTTTCGGTTTTGTTTTTGTTCTTTATCTCTTATTCTAAGAGATAAGCATGAAGTTGAGTGCTTGAATGAAATGTAGGGTCTATGAGGGTCCCATCATCAACAACTGCTGTAGGTGCTCATTAAAATGCATGCTCTTTTGACCCCATTTTAGATACTTTAAGAATCCCTTCTCAGGCCATGGCGAGCAGGAGCCGCCCGCAAGTGGGCAAGGCCACCGCTCACTGGTGAAGCTGACTCGGCACGTCACCCTGTGTGTGTGTGTGTGTGGGGGGAGGGGGACAAAAAGCAGAAAAAAAAAAAAGAATCCCTTCTCAAGGTGGTGTGGCCCAGGAATCTATAGCTTTAATAGGTACTCCAGGTGTTTCTGATGCAGACTGATTGGAAATCCTGAGTAGTATACAACTATCAGTTTACCAGAATAGTAAATTAACTAGAGCACCAAACAGTCTCCTCTTAAAAAATTGGGAGTTTACTCTACTAAAATTAGAGTACAGCTCTAAGCTCACATTTCTGGTTTTAATAGCAACTGGTTTCAACTATATCCTGGGATTAATGAAAAAAAAAAAATGACATCACCAGAATTCTCAACCAGTAGATGGCCTTTACTGATTATAGCTACTGCTAGGGAAAAAAATAACCAAGTTGTCCAAATGGGGGGAAAAGTATTTATCCTTGATAAACTGCTTATATAAGAGAACAAATATAATCTGCACCATATTTTCCCATTGACCTCTATTGCAATAATGTCTTTGTGGGTAAAAGCATATGTTCTAAAATTTAAGTAAAATTTTATTTAGGAATGTCATACATTCAAAGAAAATACAGTAATTTTCTGATGAAAGTGTAACTACTCAAATCATAGAATAACAAAACTATACCAAAAATCTAATGTAAGGGATGAATCTATGTAAAGATAATCCTGTTAAAGCTTTACATTACAGGAATTCTCTTTAAATGCAGTCCATAGCTGTCCATCTAATACCCTTAACTTATCAGCCAGATGCAAATGATTTTGTGCCCAACTCTTGAATTCCTTTTTATGAGGTCATTTGAGTGGTCTGTTCCAGAGGTGCCTTTTTTTGTTTATTTAACATCTTTCGTAAATGATTTAGGAAATAAAAGAAATCTGACTCTTTCCTTTTGTGCTGGTTGTAGAACATCAGGAGTTGTTAAAAGGTTCAGTTCTATTACTTATTGTTTCCTTAAAGATGTATCATTTCGCATTGCTACACTTCCAGTAAGCAAATATATTGTAATTTATAAAAATAATTTAAGAAAAAAGAATAAATAATAAAATATATGGTTAATTTTGGAAATGATTAACAATGAAATAAGATGTCTTTTTAAAAAAGTGAAGTCCATGGTATAACTGTACCATATTTGCATGGCCTTTGACATCAATGAAGATTGTGAGGTTATGGTTTAGGCACTCTACAACGGCTTCCCTCAGGGTGGGGATCTTTTCATCAGGGAAATCATTCCTATAAGAGAGGGAAAAGGAAGTAGTAGGTTGTAGGAAAAAGAGAAAAAAATAACAGTTTAGTGGAGAAGACATTTTGTAAATGTCTCCCAATCAAAAGGAAAGAGTGCTTTCCCCAACTTCCTTTCTTCAACCACATTAAAGTCCAAGGATAATTACAACAGTTTTGAACCAAATTACAAATACTCTTGATCAAAGAACAGCAATAACAACAAAAGTCACTTAATTTTTAGGAAATCACTGAATTTCCCCTTCATTAATAATATAATGACTAAATATAGTCTCCCAAAAAACAGAATATATGCCACCTTTGGAGACCTCAAAGATTTATTTTTGGATTTATAATTGCCTTAATAGAACCCTGTGCAAG
>PVKH010039719.1:0-11154 GCA_004027955.1 Chaetophractus vellerosus | reverse complement strand
AATTAGCTGAGAAATGTCTAACCACTCAGCTCAACAGACCCCTCAGTGCAGCCTAGCGATTCCATGTTATCTGGCTTTCCAATTCTCAACAAAGACAATTTCTAACTTGTTCATGTGTACTGAAACTTCTGATCTCTTTCCAACACCTTTAGCTTCAGCATCTAACAAAACTCTTACTCCACAAAGAATTTGGTAGCTATTACAGACAGGAGCTCTCTCAACCTCCCACCACAAAGTACACTAACTTTTCTATGTCTCACCCAGTCTTCCTTCCTTCCTTTCCAATTGAAGAGAGGACTTTCCTTTTATTAAAGGCCAGGCCTCCTTATGTGATTTCTGTTCTCTATCAGACTTCTTCAGAATTTGATGCAAGCAATTATTCTCTCCTACTCCTGATTCATTAGTTCTTTTGTCTCTATTTGACTCTTCACTTGACATTTACTCATACTCTAGTATTTCCCATCTTTAAAAAAGGCCTGTATCCATTATCCACTTTAAATAATTATAAAATAATAACTACAACTCATACTTATTGAACACTTGATATATGCCAGGCATATCCTAAGACCTTTTTTTAAAAGATTTATTTATTTTATTTATTTTTATCCTTCCCCTCCTCTAGATGTTTCTCTCATCTGTCTGCCGATTGTTTGCTCACCTTCTCCGGGAGACACCAGGGACTGAACCCAGGCCCTCCCACATGGGAGGCAAGTGCCTAACAGCCTAAGCCACATCCACTCCCTATGGGCTGTGGTGTCTGCTTGTTTAGGTGTCTGCTCATTGCGAAGGGTACGGCGTCTAGCTCGTTGCAGCAGGTGCAGCATTTGTTCATCTTCTTTAGGAGGCACCAGGACCCAAACCCGGGACCTCCCAAGTGGAAGGCGGGTGCCCAACTGGTTGAACCATATCTGCTTCCCAAGACCTTTCTGTTTTATTAACTTGTTTAATTCTTACAGTAACCCTATAAGATAGGTTGTATTATTATCCCCCTTCACAAATTAAGGAAATAAGGCAAAGAGGACAAGCCTTTGCCCACCATCACACCAGGAAAGTGATTAGGCCACATTAACTTCACAAATATTTCTTAGTATTTACATTGTGCCAAAGACCAGGTCAGCCAAGGATGGAGAGAGGGACTCATTCTTCTTGAAGTATGGGGTATAAGTTATGGTCAGTTTAATTCCTAGGCTTTTCAAGGCTTACTAAAGTTGACCACACAGAGATGCTGACTAACAGAGGGCCATATACTAAAATCTAGGTAATAAAGAATGACTGTGGAATTTCATGGTAACTTATTTACACAGAATTAAAGGATTAGTACATTGTCTCAAGTCATCTTTGAGCATTGAGGAGACAGAGCAGGAAGTTCTCACCAGGAGCATGCCTACCTCTGGAGCTTCCCCTTCACTCCTGCCCCTGGAGATGGAACCAAGTGAGGGGTGGTCTCCCCACAGGAATCTCACTTGTCCACTGTGATCCAGGAGAGAGTGAGTGATGGTTCCATCAGATAAGATAGATTACTAGATGAAACCAAATGGGAATTGATGCCATCCAGTGATGGCATTTGGGAAAATTTAACTATGGTGGTTATTCAGCAACAGCAGGCATTTTCTCTCAGGTGTCTGGAGAAGGCTACAGGGCAGGGGCAAATAATAGCTTGCCTTATTTTAAAAAAAAATATATATATATATTAAAAGATACTTAGATTACATAAATGTTAAATAGAATATATAGGTGATTTCCATATGCCCCATTCCTCACACCTCCTGCATTTTCCCATATTGGCAACATCTTTCATTAGTGTGATATTTTCATTACAGTTGATAAACACATTTTGGAGCATTGCCACTAAGCATGCATTGTAGTTTGCACTCTTTCCCACTCAACTCTGTAGGTTATGGCCAGATATATAATGGCCTGTATCTGTCATTGTAATGTCATTCAGAAGGGTTCCCAAGTCCCCAAAACACCCCCGTATTACACCTATTTTTCCCTCTCCCTACCCCCACAACCTCCAGTAGCCACTGCCTCCACATCAATGATCTTTCTTCCATTGATAGCTTGCCTTCTTTATTAACATGGCCAGAGACAGTGTTATTCTGCATTTGCTCTTTTTTATTTTTTAAACACCTTTCATAGTTAGAAAGTTCTTCCAAATATTAGCCATTTGATTCTGTTTTCATAGCAGGCTCTATACCAAAGTCTGTCAGTTCTAATGGCTTTCTAAATAAAAACATGGATGCATAGCAGAAAGCTCCTTTTTTTCATTTTAAAAAATTTATTAAAATATAGCATTCATACATGAATATACATAAAGAATAACTGTATGGTAAAAGTTGTGAATTTACAAAACAAACATTCATAATATCATACAGGGCTCTCATATATCACCTTACCACAAATACCTTAAATTGTTGTGAAACATTTGTAACAAATTATGAAAGAGCATCGTCAAAGTATTACTATTAACTATAGTCCATATCTTACATTTGGTGTATTTTTCCTCTAACACACACTATTATTTTTTTGTTCATAAACCATGCAAATTATCTAACAGGTGCAATCAATGACATTTGATATAATCACAGAGTTGGGCATTCATCACTTCAATCAATATTAGAGCATTTTCATTACTCAAAAAAAAAGAAAAACAACAAAAATAAACCACTCTCATACCCATATATTAGTGCTACTAATTACAAATCATATGATGTGTTTTCACTATTTCTATTCATTTCCTAACATTTACAAATAACTTTTTTACCAATTCTGAACAGATTAAACCTCAGCTTTACATTCTCTGAAGCCACATTCTATTCTCTGGTGATTTATATTCTCACTATTAACTCCATGAGTTTCCTCAATATATTTAGTTCATAATACCAAAATCATAAAATATTTGTCCTTTTGTGCCTGACTTGCTTCAATTAATATAATGTCCTCCAGGTTCATCCATGTAGTCATATACTTCATGACTTCATTTCTTCTTACAGCTGAATAATATTCCATCATGTGTATACACCACAGTTTGTTTATCCATTCATCAGTTGGTGGATACCTGGGTTGTTTCCAGCTTTTGGCAATCATGAATAACACCTCTATGAACATCAGTGTGCAGATGTCTGTTCGTGTCACTGCTCTCAGTTCTTCTGGGTATACACCTTGTAGCAGTATTGCTGGGTCACATGCTAGATCTATAGCTAATTTCCTTAGGACTTCCAAATAAATTTGATTATTGGCTTTTTGATTTCTGCAAAAAAGGCCCTTCTGATTTTTATTAGGGTTGCATTGAATCTGTAAATCAGCTTAGGTAGAATTGACATCTTAATGATATTTAGTCTTCCAATCCATGAACATGGAATGTCCTTCCATTAAACCTTCTTCGGTTTCTTTTAACAATATTTTGTAATTTTCTGAATACAGGTTCTTTATGTCCTTGGTTAAGTTTCTTCCTAAATATTTGTTTCAGTTGCTATTATAAATGGAATTTTTTTCTGATTTACTCCTCAGATTGCACATCAGTAATATATAGAAACACTACTGATTTTTGTGTATTAATCTTGTATCCTGCCACTTTGCTGAACTTGTCTATTAATTCTAGTAGCTTTGTTGTGGGTTTTTCAGGATTTTCTAGATATAGGATAATGTCATCAGCGAATAGTGAAAGTTTTACTTCTTCCTTTCCTATTTGGGTGCCTTTTATTTCCTTGTCTAGCCAAATTGCTCTAACCAGAAGTTCTAGCACAATGTTAAATAATAATGGTGACAACGGGCATCTTTGTCTTGTTCCTAATCTCAGTGGAAGAGTTTTCAACTTCTCCCCATTGAGTACGATGTTGACTGTAGGATTTTCATTTATGCCTTTCATTTCCTATCAGCGAATAGTGAAAATTTTACTTCTTCCTTTCCTGTTTGGGTGCTTTTTATTTATATGTCTAGCCTAATTGCTCTAGATAGAACTTCTAGCACAATATTGAATAATAATGGTTTTTCATGTATGCACTTTACCATATTGAGAAAGCTTCCTTCTATTCCTATCTTTTGGAGTGTTTTTTTTTATCAAGAAAGAGTGCTGTATTTTGTCAAATGCCTTTTCTGCATCAATAGAGAGGATCATAAGATGTTTCTTCTTCAATTTATCAATGTGGTTTATTACACTAATTGATTTTCTTGTGTCGAACCACCCTTGCACACCTGGGATAAAACTTACTTGATCGTGGTGTATAATTCTTTTAATGTAGTTTTGGATTCTGTTTGCAAGTATTTTGTTGAAGATTTTTGCATCTATGTTCATTAGAGATATTGGTCTGTAATTTTCTTTTTTCATAGTATCTTTATCTGGTTTTTGATATTATGGTGATGTTGGCTTCATAGAATGATGTTGGTAGCATTCTTTCCTGTTCAATGTTTTGAAAGAGCTTGAGCAACATAGGTATTAGGTTGTCTTTGAATGATTGATAGAATTCACCTGGGAAGCCATCTGGTCCTGGGTTTTTCATTTTTGGGAGGTTTTTGATGACTGTTTCAATCTCTTCACTTGTGATTGGTTTGTTGAGGTCTTCTATTTCTTCTAGAATCAGTGTAGGTGGTTCATGTGTTTCTAGGAATTTGTCCATCTCATCTACGTTTTCTCGTTTTTTAGCATATTCTTGTTCATAGTATCCTCTTATGATCTCTCTTATTTCTGTGGGTTCAGTGGTAATGACCCTCCTCTCATTTCTGATTTTATTCTCTCTTTTTTTCTTTGTCAGTCCAGCTAAGGGTTTGTCAGTTTTATTGATCTTCTCAAAGAATCAACTTTTTGTTTTGTTGATTCTCTCTATTACTTTTTTTGTTCTTGATTTCATTTCTTTTTATTCTGATCTTTACTGTTTCTTTCCTTTGGCTTGGTTAGGGATTAGTTTGCTGTCCTTTTTTTTTAGGTCCTCCAGGTGTGCAGTTAGGTCTTCAATTTTAACTCTTTCTTCTTTTTTAATATAAGCATTGAGGGCTATAAATTTCTCTCTCAGCACTGCCTTTACAGTGTCCCATAAGTTTTGATATGTTGTGTTCTCAGTTTCATTCATCTCAAGATATTTGCTGAATTCTCTTGCAATTTATAATTTGACCCACTGGTTATTTAAGAATATGTTGTTTAATCTCCATATATTTATGAATTTTTACTTTTTCCATCATTCCGTTATTATCATAGAAAGTGTTTTGCATAATTTCAATCTTTTTAAATTTATTGAGACTTGTCTTGTGACAACATATGGTCTATCTTTGAGAAGGATCCATGAGCACTTGAAAAGAATGTATATCCTGCTGTTTTGGGGTACAATCTTCTATAGATGCCTGTTAGGTCTAGTTCATTTATCATATTAGTCAAGCTGTTTCTTTATTTATCCTCTGCCCAGATGTTCTATACAATACTGACAGTGGTGTATTGAAGTCTTCAGCTATTATTGTAGAGTCATCTATTTCTCCCTTCAGCTTTGCCTGTGTGTGCCTCATCTATCTTGGGGCCCTGAGGTTAGGTGTATAAATATTTAGTATAGTTATTTCTTCTTGGTGAATTGCCCCTTTTATTAATATTTAATGACCTTCTTCATCCCTTATAACAATTTTGCATTTGAAATCTACTTTTTCCAATATTAGTATCACTACTCAGCTCTTTTTTTTGGGGGGGGGGTACTATTGCGTGAAATATCTTTTTCCAACCTTTCACTTTTAACCTGGTTGTCTTTATATCTGAGGTGAGTCTCTCCTAGACAACATATAGATGGCTCATATTTTTTTATTCATTCTATCAGACTATGCCTCTTGATTGGGGAGTTCACTCCATTAACATTCAATGTTATTACTGTAAAGGCATTACTTACTTCATTTATTTTGACCTATGGCTTTCTGTTGTCATATCATGCTATTGTCTATCTTTTTACCCTTTAATTTACCCCTTCTAATAATCTTTGTTTCTAAACTCTTCTCCAAATTCTCACCCTTGTTTTTTTTTTCATTGAAGCTACAGCACTCCTTTTAGTATCTCTTGTAGTTCTGGTCTTTTGGTAACATATTCTAACAATTTTTGTCTGTCTGTAAAGACTCTGAACTCTCCTTCATTTTTGAAGGACAGTTTTGCCAGATACAGAATTCTTGGATGGCAGTTTTTCTCTTTCAGTACCTTAAATATACCATATCACTTTCTTCTCTCCTCCATGGCTTCTGATAAGAGGTCCACACTTAATCTTATAGAGTTTTCCCTTTTGTGTGATGCTTTGTTTTTCTCTTGCTGTTTGAGAATCTTCTCTTTATCTCTGATGTTTGTCATTCTGAATAGTAGGTGTCTCAAGGCAGATCTATTCAAATTTATTCTGCTTGGGGTGTGTTGTCCTTCTTGGATATTGATATTGATGTCTTTCATAAGGGTAGGGAAGTTTTCAGTTATCATTTCCTCAAATATTCTTTCTGCCCCTTTTCCATGCTCTTCTCCTCCTGGTACACTGACAATGTTTATGTTTTTTCATTTCATGTTGTCATTCAATTCCTTAAGACTCTGTTCTATTTTTTACTTCTATTCTATTTCTGTTCTCCTTTCTTTTCCAGTTCAAATGTTCAGTCTTCAAAATCACTAACTCTGTCTTTGAGCTATTCAAATCTGCTCTTAAGTGCCTCTAATGTATTTTTAATCTCATCCATCGTGTCATTCATTCCCATAAGATCTGCTACTTTTCTTTGGAGGCTTTCAAATTGTTCTTTGTGCTCACCCCGTGTCTTCTTAATATCCTTTATCTCATTAGTCATATTTTCCTTCAATTCTTTAAATTGATTTAGGAAAATTGTGTGATTATTATTGATTAATTGTCTTAAATCCTATATCTCTTTAGGATATGTGGTTTGTTCCTTTGGCTGGGCCATCTCTTCCTGCTTCCTAGTATGGCTTGTAACTTTTTGCTGATGTCTAGACATCTGGATATGTTGGTGAATTTACTCTGATTGACAATTTCTCACTCTTGCCTATTATTTTTTCACAGCTCTTTTTCGATATTTGGTTCAAGTTATCCTATGTCTATAAAATAGCCCAGCTTAAGTTATCAAAATCCGTGCCAGGGACTCACTAATGGGGTTTAGATTTTCTCCCAGAAGTTAGAGAACAGAGACACACAATAGCAGTTTTTGTCCATGCAATTTCATGACTGGCCAGCAGATGGTGCTCATTGATGCACCTTTCCACAGAGGCGTATCTCTTGGTTTTCCTCTGTTTTGATCTAGCCTGAGCTGAGATTCAAAGTGACCTCCACTGGCCAAATTTACTGAGGAAAAGCATCCCAACTCCCCCTCTATTTTCCCTTGTAACAGCTGACAGGGAGAAAGACATCTGCTCCCCTCTCAGTCAGCTGGCAATGAGCTAGGGGTTTTACCCCAGCTTGATGGGGAAGGGGAGCCCTTCCCACAGCCAGGAGGATTAGTAACTCACAGTTTATTGTTTTGGGGTTTTCCTCTCTCTGTCCCTCACCCTCCTGGGAGTTGTGAAGCACTCTCCTGGTCTGTTAAACCCCACAGCAGATACCCCAGGCAGCTTTTGTCTCTTTCTCTGTTATTTGGGGGAGAGAGCTGAACCTTGTCTGCCTGATTTGATACCATCTTCACACAATCTTTAAGTGTCTTCTTAATTTCTTTTATATATTTAGCCATGTTGTCCTTCAACTCCATGATTTGATTTAGGAGATTTGTATGAACATCACTGATTAATTGATTCAAGTCCTGTGTCTCATGTGGAGCTTTGCTTTGTTCCTTTTCCCGAGTTATACCTTCCTTTTTCTTAGTATGGCTTATAATTTTTTGTTGATGTCTAGGCATCTGATTCTGATGCTGAGTTTACTGTGATGTTCAGTTTCTCTCTCTTGCTTAGGGATTTACTGTTAAGTAGCTGTGTGCTATCACTGTTCTTTGACTCTTGATTCAACTTGTTTTAGATATTTAGGATTGCCCCTGTTTAGCTGCCTAAACCAAGGGTAAGAACCCAGGAATGGGGTGCAGGCCAGCTTCCAAGAGCCTTGAAGAGGGAAATAGTAAAGGCTTCTGATTACCTCTTTTATTCATTTACTATTATTTCCCCTTCTTTTCATGCACTTTTCTGGTCTGCCAGCATATGGTACTCTTTGGCAGACCTCTCAACTCAGACCCCAGATGCTAGGGGGAAATGCCTTCAGTGTAACTCAGTGGAGGGCAGGATGTGCAGAAGCAGTGTCCTCAGGACGACCCAAGCGTCATAAACAAAGTTTCTCAGGAGCTGTTCTCCTCCCTTTGCAGACTGCACCCTCCTTCCCTCTTCCACCCCAGCAACCTGCCCAGGGCAGTAGGGAGATTCTTTGAGAAGGCAAATTATCTTTAGCTTCCTGCAGGCTCTCAAGGCAAACAACGTCACAGCTCTACCCATCCTGGAAGTGCGCAACCCCTCCAGTGCAGCAAACCAAGTTTACTGGGCAAAATCTAAATTTGTTATGGGCTGTGTCCCTCCTTCTCCCCTCTCTTGGGGAAGAGGACCTCTGCAACCCCCTCAGTCCACAGATGCTGCAGACCACAACCTCTGCAGTTTGCAGACTGCTGTTTGCTCCGAGGGTGGTGGAGGGGTCGGCACCAGTAGCTGCTTTGCAGCTTAAGGCACAGGATTTTTCCAGCCAATTGAAACTCCTTTCCTTTGCCCCTCTCTCTTCTGGGTGGTGTCTCCCATCCCCTGGTGTTCTAAGCCCCAGAGCAGCCCTCTAGACACTTTCTACCTGTCCTCTAGCTATTTTCTCTGGGAGATAAGTGATCCCTCTGCCTCTCTAATTCTCCATCTTCCTGAAAGTCTCCTCCTTTTTTTTTTTTTCAATTCTTTGTAGAGCTTTAGGATAAGTTACTGTAATGGTTGAGAATATGCATGAATAGTTATTATGGAAATACAAAGAACCAGGCACTTCACATATATTATATGTAATTCTTATAGTAATTCTGAATAATTGATATTCTCATTCCCATCATACAGTTAAAAGACTGAGGCATTTGGTAGATTTAGTTTCCAAGAGTCGGTCCATTTCTAAGTTGCTGATTCTGAACCATGGATGCACATTAGAATCACCTGGGGAGCCATAACAATTCGAACGCCCAGTCTGCAGTCCAGACCAATTACAGTAGAACCTTGGGGTGATAGCACTAATGGAGCCGAAGTTTTCGGAGCTCCCCAGGTGATACCAATGTGCAGCCAAGGTTGCAAAACACTGGCCCACATCTAAACCCTAGAACCTTTTCGCACCGTGCTGCTTCTGATTCAACACTTGTTTTCATTCCACATTGAAACAGTCTTGTGACTCCAATAGGACCCTTCATTAAACTTGATAAACAGTATAAATTAATATCATCTTGGTAGAAAATATTATCTTCCTCTGCTTCTAAAATATCCAAAGATTTTTAAAGCCTAGAAATACCTGCAACCAAGCTACAGGGTTTTGTTTGCTCTGCTTGTCACAAGTTAAAGGCAACTTTATATTTGCGCTACCTTTTTACCTCTGTTTTGAGTCATCATATTTGGTACTTGCAAGCTGGGAAGGGATATCTGAACACACCCCAGAGGGTTTAAAGCCACTGACAAATGATTTCCTCTACAGATATAAAACACAGCGTAGATGAGTTCCTGGAGATATGATGGAACTTATAACACATTTTGAAGTTTCTAAATCCTTGGTAAAGCTTTAATTGAACTCTTGGTCTTATTTAGCAAGTGACTTAATTATATTTCATTTTGAATAAATTTATTATTTTCCCAAGCCTGGCGATAACAGTATCTAAATGAAGCATCTGCTGTTTATAATGTATAAATGTTTGGATTTCCAAAGGACACATTTCAAAAAAATCAGATTTTCCTATGTGTGAAGAACTTTCCCAGGTCTTCAAATTATGAACATGTTTTTTGCAAGACACATAGTTTTGACATCTGTGGAACAGATTTTTATCTCTACTGACATCTATCTAGCATTTATTTTCTTTTTAATAGTGCTGCATTATTTTAATATGAAACTATAAAAATCTAGCAAATTACAGTTGCAATCGTTTAAGGTACTTATATTCTACAACTGATTTTATTGTTTCTTCACTCATTAACTCTTTCATATCATACAGGTTTTTATATTGGCATATTCTTCTGTTTATGAGAGTCAGTCTTGTGTTAGAGATTTTAATTATGCAGAAAACAAACAGCCTGAACATTTTCAAAAAGATGAGTTGGAGAAATGACAATATGTTTCCTTGTCATAATCTGGGTCATAGTCTTTAAGCAAGTATTGTAACTTGTGTTTAATGGTGGACCAAAAGTTTTCTAGAAGAAGCTAAAGCACATCTTATAGCTTCTCCTGATATTTTCCATTACAATCAAGGGGAAGAACGCATAGGCTAGGTATTTGGGTGTATTTTTCAGCTGCCTAAAAATGGAATTGCCATCAGTGTAGCATTTAACAAACGCTATGGAATAAGGGAGATTGAATAAAGTTACATTAACAAAAAGCTTCTGACTGAATCTTTAATACCATAGAGGTTTTTATTTAATTTTATGAAATTATGAAGCTTGTGGTCATGATGTCTGCTGTTGATTTTAATGATTTATCTCATTGAGATTCAGATGTTCTGTCCAGATAACATCAAAGTATGTTTTCACATGATGATGGCCTCTACATAAACAAAAATATATTTGGAAATGGTGCATTTTTCTGTTTTAGTTGGGTGTAATTTGAAAACTAAAAATTTATCATGTTTTGTTTATTATAATATCTAATTATCCTCTATACACTGTATTTCAAAAATAATTTGAAGTCACTTAAATATGATAATATAACCATATAGAAATAAAAAATAGTCAAACCAGGGTCCTTTATAGCGCAAGACAACATAAAGAAGCTTCATTTCCTCCTTTATAAAATCTTTGCCCAGTAGGATTGCTTTGAAATTGATGTTTAAGGCAGAGTAGGTGCTTGGTAAACATTTTCAAATATACTTATTTGCCCAGATAAAAAAATCACTTCATGTATTTGACTAACTTTTAATTGCAATATTATTAAAAGCTATTTTTTATTGAATGCTTACAGCATACGAAGTTATGCATGACCTTTGTGCAAAGCACTTTTTGATTCATTATCCATTTAATCC
>PVKH010039718.1:0-11137 GCA_004027955.1 Chaetophractus vellerosus | reverse complement strand
TAATCTGAGCAAGAACAGGGACTTAAAGAAGGCTTGTCATTTAGGACTAAATTTTAATAGACTGTGAAAGTTCAAACTCTTACACTTAAACAAAACCCTGAAATTACTTACTGGTCCAAAATAGTTTTACGAAGAAACTAGTCTGTAAAAAAAAAAAAAAATCTTCGATGTGAGTGCAAGGACCCTACCATTTTTGGGCAAAGTATATAAAGGTTCCAAGTGGGACCAGGCGAGGAATGACATTTACAACAGCTAGCATTTTCTTTTTCTCTTCTTGACAGGGGGTGGACAGAGAACTGTTCCAAAAGCTTCGTCAAATACTAACTTGAGGCCTCACCGTGTGAGAGCCAAGGATTCAGGTGTTTCACAGTGCTAATCTCCTTAGCCATAGCTAAGCCCTGTGGCTAAGTGGTGGGAATCAACTTCTCCTTCTGTTGTTTCTCAATCGAGTATCATCCCTAAGGTCAAGTTTATTTCCCACTAGGTTGGTGGAGTGTTACATTTAAGGACACCATCGTGCATGGGCATTTTCAAATGATGCAGGACTCACAAGAGAAAAGCAAGTGAAGAATACATCTGTCTGTGAATAGGAGAGGGGTGTAATCTGTCATCATCTTCTTGTCCATTTGTATCTCATGAGCCCAGATTCACTGTTTGTCCAAACATCACATGGGCAAAAGAGTTGTCAAACACAGCGGGGATATATTCTCCAGGAAATGCATTGGTTGTATAACTGACCGGTGGGCAAGCTTTACCTACAGCTCAGTCTTCTACCGTCACAGACTTGATGGCCTGCACCTGGGCAGCGGGCTCCACGTGTGCTGGACTGGGGGGCACGTGGAGCCCTGGCCATCTCCCACGCCCCTGCGCCGCCAGTGGGCTGAAGCCTAAGAATCACTGCAGCCACCGATCAAAGCTAGAGGAAGATCCACCCATTTCCATTTTACTGGGGACTTTTTAAGGCCAGAACACCCTAAAAGAAACTAACAAAATAATAGAATTCAGGACGGAGGGAAATGGTGGATGATAATTTGGCCTACTGTGATTTAGCCAGTGTAATGCAAATTACTCCAGTAAGCCAACACTGGCATCTAAAGTGGTTTTCTTGCCACGGGCTGTGGGCCTGTGGCCCCCCCAGGCTGGGGTTAGCTCCAATTATAAAACAGCAATTTGAGTAGAAGGCCCATCAGAATGCAGTTGTTTTTCTTTCTTTTTTTTTTTTTTTTTTTTAAGAAGAGGATTCAGCACAAGGTAGTAATAGAACCTAGAATTACAGTCGGAGCACCAGGATTTGACTCCCACTTCTATCATGAATAAACCTGTGACACTGGGTAAGTGTTTTTTTAACCTCTCTGAACCTAGTTTCAACAACTCTAAAATGGAGATAACAACACCTCCCTACCAGGATGGTTGCAAAGTTATAAATGAATACGGTTAAATTAAAAAACAAAACAAAACATGTAAGGTGCTTTACTGGGTTGAATAGTGGGTCCTCCCAAATTACTGCTCATTTGGAACCTCAGAAAGTGACCTTATTTGGGCACGGTCTCTACAGGTGTAATTCATTAAGTTAAAATGAGGTTATACTGGAGCAGGGAGGCCACTAAACCTAATGTGACTGGTGCCCCTAAGAAAACGGGAAATTTGGACAGAGAGACAGAGATGTAGGGAGAAAATGGCCAGGTGAAGACAGAGGCAGACTGGAGTTATGCTGCTGGACTCCAAGGAGTGCCTGGGGCCACTGTGCCCTGTAACACCTTGGCTTTGGACTTCTGGCCACCAGATCAGAATACATTTCTGTTTTAAGCCACCCCGTTTGTGGTACTTTGTTACCCGCAGCCCTAGGGAACTAAGACAGGTGTCTTGCAAACTGTAAAGTAACTTGAAAATGAAATTTATTAATTCATGCAACATTTATTGAGGGACTCTTGTGAGTGTAAGCTATTTTGAGTTGCAGCAATTTATCACAGATATCTTTAGGTGTTTCATACCATTTTAGCCTACCAGTTGAGAAATTTCAGTGGGGAAGCCTTTCTCTGAAGTAATTCTATTCTATGTAGTAATATTTCCATATCCCATTAGCTGGATTTTAGAAATAGGTAAGGACTTTAAGACATCCAAGAGCATTAAAATTTCTTAGCACTTGCTCCTTGCTTTTATTAATAAAGGAGAACTGTGCCAAGGGTGCATGCTTCCATGAGAAATAATGAGAGAAAATTGTTCACAGGGCTTACTTGGTTAAGTGCAATTAAGCTAGCCTGTAATTTTTGTATTAAACTCCTGGTAGTTGGGAACCAATATTTGGAGCTACTCATTAAGTAAATTACCTAGATTAAGGAGTTTTCCATGATTACAAACACAGAGAAGGGAGGATGTCTTTAAAACCTATGGTCTCTTAAAATAAAGACGAATGCAAGGCTGCTGAACTGGACGCCACAGACCCTGGCTGCAAGGCCCACAGAAAATGTTGATGAAGCTCTTCTAGACATCAGAGGAGGGAATTACAGCGGGCCAAGCGTGGGACTTGGAATCAGGAAGCTACTGCTGCTTCTGCCTCTTCTAAATGTGTGTGACCTTTGGCACAGCACGCAAACTCTTTATTTCCAAAGAGGAGTAATACCATTCATCTGGATAACCGCACAGAGCTTTTGCTGTCTGACTCAGGATGCAAATTACAAGAAAAGGTGATTCAAAGAGGCTTGGCTAGTTCTTCTTGAATGTCATTGTGCACAGAGTCTCCTGGGGATTTTGTTAAAACGCAGATCCTGGCTCAGGAGGCCTGCGGTGTGATCCCAATTCTGCATTTCTGATGAGCTCCCAAGTAGGGCTGATGCTGATAGCCTACAGATTGTACTTTTAAGTAGTGAGGGCTTCAATAATAAAGACAATTTTAGTTCACTTAACTAAACCCAGGACTAGTACTGGCCTCAGATAAGGCCTGTTCCAGATGCTCAATAGTCATCAAAGTACTCGTTTCTTTCACTTTCCCCTGTGTTCTGGAATATCAGCTTCATCTATGATGGCTGTCTGTGGTTCCCATGGCTTTGGGCCACATTTCCTTGGTTGTGGCCAGTAGAAAATTGTTTTTCCCAACATTCCCATGAAACATGATAAGATTCATTCCGATTGTGCAGATGTAATAAGCCAATTGGCTTAACCCAGGTCATAGGCTCTAGATTTTGAGGGTGGAGTGAAATGACCAGGACCAAATGGAAATCAGGATCAGTGCCATAAGTTTCATGAAGGTCCTTTACTAAAATAGATTGTGGGAATGACTCACTTAGGGGCAATATCTCTGGTTTTGAATGCTGCAGAATGGAAGAGAATGTTTGAGTTGATATAGGACCCATACCTCACTATTTTTTTAAACAAATCAATTGTATTGATACCTAAACATACAATCCACCTGAAGTGTACAATTGTATTTTGTAAAATTACAGAGTTGTACACTCATCAATTCAACCATTATGAGAACATTTTCATTATTCCAGTAATAATAAAAAACAAAAAACAGACACAAAGTCATCACCTCTCAATCTTTCTATCCCAGCTCACTATTGAACAATCACAGATGGTTGTACATGATTCAGACATGCAGCAGGTTATTCCTGAGGGAACATTAGCTTGGTGGACTGGATAAAAGCTGCTGTAAACTTTTGTTTACCCTGAGAAGGGGAATTGTCCTTCTCCTATAAATTCAAAGTGGGATCCCCAAATGAAACTACTGATATACTTTGTATGCAAGCTATAGTACATTGACTTTAGGGTGCCTGGGATATTCATGCACTGAAAATGCCCCTTCCCCACGTCATAGTAAATACTCTAGCATGGGCACCCCATGTAACCTTATGGCTGCAAAATTTTGAATGACAGTCTAAGAGGCCTTATTGGATCTGTTGTCCCAGTTTCCCCTTATGGGCTTTACAGATGCTTAAAAAAATTAGCGTGGTTCACATGAAAATGAGGGAAAACAAGGGAGTCAGTCAAATGACTCATCCTAGCAGGATGGAAATCTTTAGATGCTTATTAAGAAATGGGATCAGAAAAGCAGACAATGACGGAGTTGAAGCAAAGGTCTTAAAGCAGCACTATCAGAGGCTAAGTGGACCAAAGGGATGCCCCCAACATTAAAGGACTCTAAACCAAAAAATCCACTCTATTTCTCCCAGTTTGGAGGTATTTAAAAAATTGGAAGGCAGACGTGACAATGAAAAAGCTGACTTCAACTCACCTTGGGAAATGGTCAGCAGATTAATCAAGATGAAGACTGACAGAGAGACCAGGGTTTTCTGACTTGACTCCCAGCAGGGGAATTGTATAGTAAAGGATTTGGCCTTGACCAAAGAGAGGTCTGGCCTTTGCCCTTGGCTTCTAGGAGGTAATCTATGTCATACCTGAGAAGTGTCTAGACTCTATGTTTATGTCAGGGGCTAGTCATACTGGATCTTAGAGTGGGACTGGGCACACCTGATAGTCTTAGTGTGATGAATGGCCATGCCAGAAATGTGACTTGTGGTGTGAGCTTTGGGTCACACAGTATCAGTTGACCTGGAGACTGAGTTCAACCACATGGGTAATTATCAATCAATCATGTCTACCCGATACAGTCCCAATAAAACTCTAGACACAAGCTCAGGTGAGCTTCCTTGGCTAGCAAAACTCCATGCATCCTGCCATACATAGACTCCAGGAGGGCTGTGTATCCTGACAACATGGAGAGGACAGCAGAAATCCACATCTGGAACCCTCTTCCTTTGGCTGATTTTGATCTGTATCTTTTCCCTGTAATAAACCGTAACCATGGGTATAGATGCTTTCAGTGGGTTCTGTGAGTCATTTGAGTGAATTATTGAATCTGAGGGTGTTTGGGGGAGCTCCCAAAACTTGTAGTTGGTATTAGAAGTGAGAGTAGTCTTGGGGACTGTGCCTTTAAACTTCACAGTTTGGCTAATTCTGGGTAGGACTCAAGGCCATATGCACATGTGTGGGTAAAATGCTTGCAAGGGGGAGAGAAGAGACTTTTTTCTAGGGCTCCTTTATATGGGAGCCCAATGTACTGTTATTCTAAAACCTATTGGTGAAGTCCTAACGGAGTCTACAGTTAGATTGGGAGGATACAAGGATATAGTGGTTGATGGGATTCAGTTACCTGGATGAAAATTGGAATGTTTGAATAGACTTTATGTGAAGTGGTTGCATTTCTTTTACCTGAAAGTATTATTGGGAAATATATTATGTCTAACTGGGGAACAATTCTTTACACAGTATTGTAAAACAAAAAGCACATAAATTTATCCTCAGGCCAGTTTTGATTGGACATGCTAAATGGGAGCCACTAAACCTGCCCAAGCCCACCCCACATGAGTTCTTAATTTGGAACAGTGTAGGATACCTGGTGGACAAAAGAGATTACCACTTTAATGACATGTTAGAAGCTGAAGTGTTGGTACCAAAGAATTCTCTATATAGTAGACTTGTATGGCCCATGGAAAAAGCAGATACTCATGGAGACTGAGTAGACTATAGAGCAGGGGTTCTTAACCAGGGGTCCATGAGCTTGAATTGAAATTCAAAAAAACATTATCCTTATGGGGACATGTTGGTGCAGGTGTGATATATTTATTAAATAATATACAGTATTGTGTGGACTTAGTAAAGGGTCTGTGGTTTTCATCTGACTGGCAAAGGGGTCCGTGGAACAAAAAAGATTAAGAACCCCTGGTCTAGAGGCTTAAATAAAGTAGTGCTGCCCTAAGCAGCAGGAGTCCTTGATATGGTTTTAACCGTTCAAAATATAAAGCAGGCTAAAGGAGACTGGCACTCTGTGATTGATCTTGCAAATGCTTTTTTTCTTTGTCTTCAGAAAAGAGACAACTGCAGTCTAAAATGTGGGAAGGATCTTAATTTCTATTTACTGTAGTGCCACATGTTTATTTGGATTCACCAGCTTACTGTCATAATTTGATTAAAAGGGATTTGGCTTTGGTACAGGTCCCAAGTGTAATATACTTATATTGATGATATCATAATAATATCAGAGACTGAAAAATATCCGAGCAAGTTGGGACTGACTTAAATGCAATGATGGCACACACAACCAACAGAGGCTGATTGACAAATCCAGCAAAGATCCAAGGACCCATCCAAATGGTGAAATTCTTAGTAAAACCTTGGGCAAGAGCTACCTGTGATATTCCATAGGTGACTAAAAATAAACTGCTAGGGCTAATGGCGAAAGCCTGTGAGTGCTACCCTGCAATGACCTCTGGGAATCTGGACTGGAAAATTTCAGGATGCTGCAGTATGATATAAGCCACTTGAGAGACAATTATTGGTCATTAATTGAGACTTCCCCTATGTTTGAAGGACATACAATTATCCTAAAATCTGAAATGCCCATAATGTCTTGGGTGATGTTGGATAAACACTCTAAAAAAAAGTCAGTGCCCAGAAGAGTTACATAAAAATGGAAATGGTTTATGTAGGAGCATGCTACCAGGGGGATTCAAGGAGGTACTTATATAGTCATAAGTAGATAGCTTTCTCTACGATCAACTTTCAAACCACCTGAGGAGATGCTGGATCCTATTGTCACCTAGACAGTGCCCTCTGAACAGCTATCCATTGACCAACAAAGAGATGTTTAGTTTATGGATGGCAGTTCTAAGATTAATGGACAGCATCCTGTTTGAAAGGCTGCCACACTAAGACTTGTGGATGGAAAGAACTGTTTGAAGCAGGTAAGAACAAATCAGCAAAATGGGCTAAATTGCATGCCCTTTTCCTTGAAGTAACCGAAGAATTGAACAATGATAAAAACCCCTATGTTTGTTTTTTTAATGACTCTTGGGCAGGAGCCAGTGGCCTGGCCATAAGCTCAGGTAGATGGACAATGGAAAACCGGACTATTAAAGTAATGTTCATTTATGGAATGGCCCTATGGAAATAATTATGGGGATTTAAAGGGTACATTAAAGTAGAACATATTAATGCCTGCCAGAAGAACCCCCTTCCAGGATCATAAGGTGACCGCAATAGGCAAGTGGATATCCTGGCACACTTACTTGACATGGCAACTGAGGTCTATGAAATGAGAAGACATGGTGGGGCTGCAGCAACAGAGAGATGACTGAATCTAGAAATATTCCTCTTGTGTCCTCTAAGGCACTAAATTCCAACAAGAACTGTTTTGTCTGCCAATGAGAGAGTCAGAGACTGCAGATGGCTATGGAGCAGATTCCCCGGGGTTGGGATGGGGAGGCCCCATGCATAGCTGGCAAGTTGATTGCACTGGACCAATGCTGGTAGCCCCAGAAGGCTATAAGTGGATCTTAACAAGAACAGACATTTACTCTGGACAGGGCTTTGCATACCTGGTGGTAGATGAAAGTACTCAAGATACTATAAAAGGACTGGAATTGAAGATACTATACCAATTTGGATAGCTGAGTTACATTTCTTCAGATCAAGGAAAACACTTTATATCCAATAGTATTCAACACTGGGCAAAGAGATAGCCCATCAAATGGACATACACTGTGTATCATCCTCAGAGTAATGGTTTGATGGAGAATTGGAACAGGCAATTGAAACTTTTTTTTTTTTTTTTGCCTAAAATGGGAGGAGTTAAAGACAAGAAGGGCTGGTTTATTTGCCTATGCAAGTGTATGCTCACACTTAACAAGAGGGGCCCAAGAGAGAATCCCCATTAGATAGATACTTCCAATTTTCTGGGGGATATTGGAAAGATGGGGTTGGGGGAATGCTGCTATGACTATCCAGTTCTTTCCCACATCCCCTCAACTTTCTTTTTTCCTACCTAATGCAGAGGTCCCAGGACCAGGGCTGTAACTGAGGGTGCCATAGCAGGGATCATCCCAAAACAAGAAACTGTACCTATACTTTTAAACTTTTATGTCAGATTTCCTAAGGGCTTGATGCAGTAGACTGTGCCTTTACCCCATTTGGCAAATTTGGGGTTGACAGTAAATGCTGCTGTATTGCCTAGTGGTCTGAGTAGCCTGCTCGTTCTGTACATATGTGACCACACATTCTGGTGGGAGCAGATCCATTGTAGGTAATGGCTTTATAGGATGGATTAGTTCCTTTAAATCTATCCGTACCCCACACTGGCTCCTCAAAATGTTAGATATATTTATACTGATGTTATTGCTAAATCTGCCATTTAAATACTATACTAAATGTAGATGCTCATACAAATATGATGATTTTTCTGTAAGAGAGTCTTGGTTAAAGGTTAGGGAAAGACCAATGTAGTAAAGGATTTAATCTTACCCAAAAAGATGTCTGACCTTTGCCCTCATTTCTGCGTGGTGATCGCTAGGAAGAGCCACATTGGTCAGTCTAGCTTTGGGCCACACAGTATCTGCTCTACCACCAGAGGAGGTAGAACAAAATTCAGCCACACGGGCAGTCAACTGTGTCTCCCCAGTAAAACCTCTGGACACCAAGGTTCAGGTGAGCTTCCCTGGTTGGCAATGCTCAGTGCATATTGTCACACACATTTTTGTGGAGGAGCTAACACTGTCTATGACTCTGTGGGGCAAGGATGCATTGCAGCTCTGTGTTTGGAACCCTCATGGATTCTGCCCCATGGGTCTCTTTCCTTGGCTGATTTTTAATCTGTATCCTTTCTCTGTAATAAGCTGTAATGAGGAGTACAACAGCTTCCAGTGAGTCCTGGGAGTTCTGGGACTCCTTTGAAGGTGGCCTTGCAGTTGGTGTTAGAAGTGACTGAACCTCTGAACTTAGCAGGTGGATTTTCTGATTTTATTTCCAATACCCAACAATGCCATCCACTTCTTCAAATATGTCTCCGCCACAAACATTATCCTTTAAATGGTTCCTTGGCTGCCATTACAACTATGGCATCATCCATAGTAAAGCACCATTAAGATGTTAATACAGATGTATGAGTGAATTAAAAAGTGACTCTAAATGCAGAGTAACCAATTAACTTCACATTAATAATTCAGCTATTTTTATTTGTTTCTAAGCCAAAAGCCAAGAGTACCCAGTCCACAGAGCAATTTTAATAGTATGTACAATTTTTATTAAACCAAAAATAAAATCTTTTAAGGTTCTTGGATTGCAGAAGTCACCCAGATTTACTTTTTTAGTCTATCATGTTCCTTTTCTAAATTTTTTCCCTCAAACTCAAGTTAGAGATGGATAGCTGGCATGCCCTTTCCTCCTGCATCTCATCCTGTGACAAAAGGAGAAGGCATTTATTTTGTGCCCTTAAATACTATTCCTCTTAATGGGAAATCAAATCCACCCCTAACTAAATTACTATTTATTCTATTCCATCTATTTCAAATAAGTGGAGAAAAGTGACCAGAGACAAAAGGAAGAGGAATAAAATAGCAAGGCATGCTACACGAATAATTTCCAAAGACTCACAGATTGCATTTTGAAGATCTTCATGCTTGAGAATACTGTGTCTGTGATTCATAAAGCACTTCACGAACCACTATTTTTGTCCCCCTGCTCCCCATTTTGTAACTGGCAAAAACAAAACAAAAAACAGAGATGGAGTAGTAATAACAGCATTCAGAGGCAACGAAGGAAATCAAGAAGCATGGCAGATACAGAACCACGGGGCTAAATTTCTCTGTTTTCCCATTTTGGCATGCCTTGGTATTGGATTTCGATTGTGGTTATTTAACTTATAGACTGATGGTTTATTCAGCTTTTGTGGTATCCATGTGGTATGTCATGGGATTTTTGCTACAGATTGGTTCTCTCTCTCTCTTATCTCCCCTTTTATTGATTCGCTGTCAGCATGTCCCTCTTCAAAAACAAATCTGGTTTTGTGACAGTCTAAACAAAGAAAGTAGACAAAATCACCTGGAGATGGTTTGTGTGTAAAAAGATTGCTCACTTTAAAAAGAATTCACTAAATTCTTTCAATGAACTCTTCTGGGTCACCATGAGTGATTTAATTAACAATTTTTAAAATTTACAGACACGTTTTGAGAAACATTTCTCTTTCAAAGTGTTCTTCAAGCTTTCTGACCCCCATTTTTTACCCATGTGATAATACAATAAAATAATTCTATAGAAAATATCAAATAAGCATATAATAAAAGAATTAAAAATATACAAAATTAAAACTAGTAAAATTAAAAAATATATTTATAACCCTTGCATAAGCATAAAACAAATAGAAAATTTTAAATTAAATACTGAAAAAAATATATCCTTCCAAAAAGGAAATTCAAAATGATGTATTTACCTCAAGGCGGCAGATGATGTTTTTTTCCCCTGGAAGTATATCATCTTGGTGAAATGACTGTGGTGATGACTGCTATGGCCTAGGGGTATTTGGATCTGGAAAACATTTACTGCTGCGTGCTGTGGGATGGCTGGCTCAATTCCCTCCCCATTTTCTCTAGTGGTACCCTGAAAAAACTTCATTCAAATGTCTTTTGGTCTTCACATGGCATGAACATGTCGTATATTTACCAAGTTTTACCTCAATTTTTCCTCATTAGCTCACAAATAGCAAGAGTCCCCCAGTGTCAACAAGACTCTGAGAGCTCACAGTTGTAGGCGATGATGTTATCTACCCGCATGATCCGGAATTTCCGTGTATTAATTTTTTTTAGATTATCTCGAAATGAAAACACAGAATAAAAAAAAAAAAGGGACATGTTGCTTGGTCCCGTATATCCATGGACCCCAGCTTGAGAGGAACTCTTAAAATGGCTCTTACAAGTGAATTTTTATTTAATAACATTTGGTCTGCTAATACGTCTCATCATGAGGTAATTTAAATATTTCATGGTGTTGTTAAAAGAATTAACATCTCACAGCACAGCTTGCAGCAGCCCCCCCCCCAAAAAAGAATTAATGATGTAATGTATGTGAAAAGGTTTTGCAAGGTATAAAGCACTGTAAATCTGTAATGAGTGTTTCCTACGTCTCTGTAGGTGCTCAGGGCTGTGTGTGTAGAGGGCAGAAACACCCCACACCAATCTCTGCTAATTGCAAAGGTGAAGAGAAAGGGGAACCAACCGTCAGGATGTGAGGCACCAGGCATTTAACAGACACTATTTATATCCTTGGCATTCTTTTCCCATTTTGCAAGGGGGAAACTGAGATTTAGAAAAAA
>PVKH010039717.1:0-11145 GCA_004027955.1 Chaetophractus vellerosus | reverse complement strand
AAAAAAAAGAAATTAATCAAATTAACAAAATACAAGCAAATGATTAAAAAATGGGAAGAAGACTTGAATAGAATCTTTCCAAAGAAGATATACAACTGACCAGAGAGCACATTGAAAGATTGTTAAATCATTTGTCATCAGGGAAATGAAGATCAAAACCACAATGTGGTATCACCCACCTTAGAATGGTTGCTTTTAACAAATCAGAAAATAACAAGTGTTAGAGAGGGTGAAGAGAAATAGGAACACTCCTTCATTGCACATGGCAATGGACAATGGTACAGCCACTGTGGAAGACAAGTTTGGCAGAGCCTCAGAAAGCTAAGTACAGAATTATCATTTGACCCAGTGATCCCACTTCAAGGTATATACCCTAAATAATTGAAAGCAGAGACTCAAAGAGATAATTGCACACCAATGCTCATAGTGGTCTTATTCACAATTATGGAAAAAAACCAAGAGTCCATGAACCAATAAATGGATAAAAAAAATGTGGTATTTACATACAATGGAATATTATTCAGCTGTAAAAAGGAATGAAGTCCTGATATATGAGACAACATGGATGCACCTTGAAGATATCATGTTGCATGAAATAAGCCAGGGCATGACAAGACAAATATGTTATCATATAGTTGGAATCATATAGTATGTAGCCTTTTCTTACTGGATTCTTACACTTCGCCATATGCATTAAAGTTTCCTCCATGTCTTTTCATGGCCAGTAGGCTCATTTCTTTTTATTGCTGAATATGCCATTGCGTGAATGTATCACATTTCTTTATCCATTCACTTATTGAAGAACTCTTGTTTGCTTCTAAATATAATTCCAACTATATAATATTCTGGGAAAGACAAAATTATAGACACTGTAAAAGCATCAGTAGTTTCAAGTGGTTCAGGAAAGTAGGAATGAATAGGTGGTGCAAAGGACAATTGTAAGGCAGTGAAACTATACTGTAAGATATTATAAGGGTGGATAAATGACGTCATGCATTTGTCAAAAACCCATAGAATTGTACAACACAAAGACTGAACCATAAAATAAACCATGGAATTTAATCAATAATAATGTATCGATATTAGTTAGCCACATGTAACAAATGTACATACTAATTCAAGATGTTAATAAAAGAGGAAACAATTTGTGTTCAAAGTCGGAGTATATAGGAATGCCTGTACATTGTGCATAATTTTTCATTAAACCTGAAAATACTCCTAAAAATATCTAATTTTAAATGGCAGTGTAAAGTGCCCTTTCTCAGGAGGATACACCCTTCCCTTCATTCAAAGGGCCTTTAGGTTCATAATCTAGATCAAGTTTAAGAATTGTTTGAGAGGCCACCACTTCTTTTGTGGTGATTCAAGTCAGACGACTTCTCAATCGGTCTAAGGATGTTTTGCTTGTGTAAATCAATTAGACTTTAGTAATTGGCTCATCCTTTTCAGTTTTAGGAACACTCTGATCATCTAGCCCAAGCCAAAGATCTCAGTGTCTCAGGCCATTCTGATTACTGCTTAATCTCTAATGTCCATTAGAGAAAGCATGTCTACCTTTTCTTTGCAATTAAGTATCACCCCTTGGACTTTGCCACCTTGAAATCCTGTTTTATTCAAAAAGACCAGTGGTGTTGCACTATTACCCACTGTAAATTCTGGCCATGTCAGAGTTTTCACAGATGCCAAGGCTTTCCTCAATAAAGTATTTCTCAATATTCTGTCCTTAGTCCTGCTTTTTCTTGCCAACATCAGGGCATCCAGTCAGCCTCCCTTGGACATTTATGAGGATATGGGGTGAAAAGATTTCCATGGAGACTCCTGATCCTACCAGTCCCCAGATTTTGTTAGCTCTAATGATCATTTATTTTAGGCTCTGGATTTGTGACAGAATAAAGAATGTATTTCTCAAAATCTTGGTGAAGGGAGTGTTTGCTAGACTCTCCAATGGGACATGGTAAGGTGGTTGGTGAATAGGTCTTACACGATAAATCTATTCTAGCATTCCAATATTTATAAGCCTTTCAATTTCAGCACTTTCCTCAAGAGTAACAAGAAAGCTCTAAATTACAATTTAATTTCATGTAGTCTACTTTTGCACACAGGTTTCTGTAAATCAGCTGTATTAGTTAAGCTGCTGATGCAAAAATAACAGAAATCTGTGGACTTTTGTAAAGGGTATTTATTTGGGGTAGAAGCTTACATTTACCAGGCTATAAAGCATAAGTTACTTCCCTCACCAAATTCTCTTGCCACATGTTGGAGCAAGATGGCTGCTGACATTCAGCCTTCCTCTTCCTCTTAAGTCTCCTTGGTCCCAGCTTCTTCTAATATCAGGTGTAGGCTCATGTAAGTCTTCTCTCTCCCAGGACTTGTTTCTCTCTGTGCTCAACTGTTCTGTTTTCTCCACAAGGTCAGCTGCAAACCTTCAGGCACTCAAGGCTTTGTCTCTCTCCCCAGGGCTCAATTTTCTCTGGGCTCCGCTGCTCTGTTCTCTCCTGTGTGTTTACTTCCTGGGCTCCAGCTCAAAACTCCAAACTCCCTTCTCTGCAGTGGGATATCTCTGTGATTCCCCACCTACCAAGGGGGCAGGGACTCAACATCTTACTGGCCCAACAAAAGCCTTTATCATTATTTAATCAAACAAAAGTGAAACCTCTGAATCCAATATAATCTAATATGCCCAGAGGACCAAACCAGTTCACAAACATAATTCAGTGTCTATTTTTTGGAATTCATAAATATCAGCAAAGCTACCCAAGTCAGCCAATTGCACCTCTTTGAAACAAAGAATGGAGTCTAGAATCTCTACTTGGTGAGTCCATGTAAAATTTTTGGCTTAATATAACTTTTTATTCCTTCCATCCTGGGCCCACATCTTTAGAATTCATTCCCATATATTTCTTCAAGATTTCTAGTGATATCAATTGTCAAAAACATAGCTCTTTGATGATATTGCAATTTCTCATGGGTCACATCTTTGTATTTAAGTCTGATTATAGGTCTAGAAACAACGAGAGGTGATGGAGATATTTCTTGAGGAGGACCAGGAATCCTTTGTGTTTTGGTCAGCCACAGGTGTGCCTTTTGAAATACACCAAAGATTGGTCAGTCTTTACAAAGGGTATTTATTTGGGGTAGACGCTTACAGTTACCAGGCCACAAAGCATAAGTTTCTTCTCATACCAAAGTCCATGTGTTGGAGCAAGATGGCTGCCGACATCTGCAAGGGCTCAGGCCTTTGGGTTCCTCTCCTGCTGGGGCTGTGTTTCTCTCTGGGCTTAGCTTCTGTTTCCTCCACAAGTTCAGCTGTAGACCATGAGGCTCTCTGTGTGTTACATCTCTCCACAAGGCCAGCTATAGACTATCCAGCAATCGGCTCACTCCAACATCAGAACTGCTTCTCAAATCTGCTTCTCCAAATCTCTGCTTCTCCCAATCTCTGTCTTGCTTTTTAAACTTGAGACCACACCCACTGAGGGGTGGGGCTTAATGCCCTACTCACTGCAGCCCAGTCAACGCCCTAATCATAAACCATCATGCCCAGATGAACAGATGAGTTTACAAGCATAATCCAATTTATATTTTTGGAATTCATAATTACATAAAACTCAATCCATTACACTTTGCAAAGCAATTATCCCAAGAAACATCATTAAAGATTCTTCAGGCAATGGAAGTAAAATCTTGTCAGACAATTCTAGAAAGCTTCATTGTATACTGGAAAAGATGGTTCAGAAAAACTCAGTTTCAACTTTACAGCTTCATCAGAATATGCCCATATGACCCCATTCCAGCCTTTAGAGTACCAGTCTGTTGCCATCAATGCTCTAACTATAACATAAGAGAAGCTGAGAGGTTAGTCATTAAATTGATTGTTTTATTTTCAGAAATATAAAATTTGCAGCTATAGAAGATGAAGGGTTATTTTCAGAAGAAATCACAGAAGTTTTTAGTTCACTTATATGGACCCATAAGCTGGGACCTTTAGGCCCCAGAGTTCATCGTTTTCTTTCCTTTAGTTCTCCTGGACATTTACAAGTAAGTGAGGCATCCTGTTATATTCATAAATTCCACTAAAATATACCATTGCATATATTACCTGATCCCAAAAAACTTTGCTTTTATAAGCATGTGATTACAGCTGTCTACAGATATAATGTCAACTTATGTTGATACAGCATTCTCTAAACAATCTGTGTTCCCTTTACTATTTAAAACACCTTATTGATGTCTTTAAATCTAAATAGGAAGTGACCAAAGTTCAGATAACCCTGGACCAATTCAGCACACACCTTCAAGATTCTGTTCCCCTGATACTGCTTCTAATAATGAAATTTATATTAGTCACAGTCTTATAAGAGAAACATAAGTACTAGTAATAATATAAAATAAGGTAATTGTTTAGGATTGACCTTCTGGAATTCTGGGAGTTATTTAAATATTTCAAGCATAGCCCTTACTTCAGCATCTGGTGTGGGGCTGAATTAAGCAGAACAGGAAAATGGAAACAAAATATTATTGTTAGTGAATGACGGTAAGGACAAACTGGAATCCCCAAGGAAAATACTTAACATCTGCCTCTCATTTTCTCCAATTTCCAACTTGAAAGTTGGTGACCTGAGGGAGAAGTGGACACCTTTTGTCATGGAGCTTAATGAGCACCTGTTCAAGGAGTCAGAGAAGTTGAAAGAGAAGATCCAGAAGAAGTCAAATGAGCTGTGGGTAAGATGCAGCCACAAGAGTTATAAGTTAGCCTAGTATTTGTAGATGTTTAAAAAGGAACTAGCACTGAAGGACTGGTTGATGCCTCAGGCCAATAAGGTAAATTAGTAGATCAGTGACAACATTTTTGAGTTACAACACCTCCCGAGACCTTGATTTGACCTTAAATGTTTTTTAAAAAATGGCTGCTGCTTCACTTTTGCTGCTTCACTTTGCCTTCCAAATCTCATACAAAATGTCTTTTGGGGGGAAGCAGGTGTAGCTCAGTGGTTTGAGTGCCTACCTCCCTTACAAGAGGTCCTTGGTTCAATCACAAGTACCTCCTTTAAAAAAAAAAACAACTTTACAAGGCTGAAAATCACCAAGAAAAGGAAAGAGTTACAAAATGTCTTTTTGTGGTTGGTAGGACCTTGGCACTATGTAAGGAAGAGAATTCTGGGAAACATAATTCCACCTTAGCTAAATTGACACAGTGTAGTTCACCACAGGCACCTCACAAGATTCTCTATGACTCCAAATAATCCTCATACTATAATGCTATAATGATGGAAGGAATTGGAAGTAAGGACTTATTATGGTCGAGAACAAATTAATGCTATATAATGGTAACATGGGTAGAGGAGTATTTTATTTGGCATAAATTCAGGAGTCCAAGTTTCCATGTTTCTGAACTTATTGGACACTAAAAACCAATAGTTCAAAAAAAACCTAAATAATTGGAAGAGCATTCCATGCTCATGGATTGGAATACTAAATATTAAGATATCAATTCTACCCAAATTGACACACAGATTCAATGCAATCCCAATAAAAATTCTACCAGGATTTTTTAAACAAATGGAAAACACAATTATCAAATTTATCTGGAAGGGTAAAAGTCCCCAAATACCCATAAACCTCTTAAAAAGGAAAAGTGAGGGGCCAGCTGTATAGCCCAGTTGGTAGGGCACCAGTTTACCACATGGGAGGCCCTGGGTTCAGTCCCCAGGCCTCCTCAAATGGGCTGACCACCTCGAGAAGGCAAGCCAATGTGGGTGGGGCATTCCGCTGCAGGCGGGGCACACCGCTGCAGGTGGGGCATGCTGCCACGGGCAAAGGCAAGCCCCCGTGGGTGGGCAAAAAGGCAAGCCCCCATGGGCAAAGGCAAGCCACCATGAGCAAGGGCAAGCCCCCATGAGCAGGCAGGCTGCCATGTCCAGTGAGCTGACTCGGCAGGTCACCTCAGCAGGGGGAGACAAGCAGACACAGAGGAACGCAGAGAAAAATGAACACAGCAAGAACAAGCAAAAAGCAGGGGGGGGGGATAAATAAATAAATAAATAAATTAATTAATTTAAAAAAACAAAAAAAAAGGAAAAGTGAATTTGGAGGACTCTCACCTCAAGACTTTAAATTGTATTATCTAGCTACATTGGTAAAAAACAGCATGGTACTGGTATAAAAGTAGACACATATACCAATGGAAGTGAAGTGATGGTGCAGAAACACACATCTATGGCCAAGTGATTTTTGACAAGCCTGTCAAACCCACCCAGCTCAGGTAGAACAGTCTATTCAACAAATGGTGCTGGGAGAACTGGGTTTCCATAGCCAAAACAAAGAAAGAAGACCCCTATCTCACAGATTATACAAAAATTAACTCAAAATGGATCAAAGACCTAAATATAAAATCAAGAAACATAAAGCTCCTAAAATAAAATGTAGGGAACCATATCCAACCCTGGAGGTAGCTGGTGGATTCTTAAACCTTACACAGAAAGCACAAGCAACAAAGGAAAACATGGATAAATGGGAACTCCTCAAACTTAAACACTTCTGTGGTTCAAAGGACTTCATCAAGAAAGTGAAAAGGCAGCCCACTCAATGGGAGAAAATATTTGGAAACCACATATCTGATAAGGGTTTGGTTTCCATTCTATATAAAGATATCATACAACTCAGCAATAAAAGAGCAAGCAATCCAATTAAAAAATGGGCAAAAGATTTGAACCGACATTTCTCCAAAATATAAATACAAATGGCCAAAAAAGCACATGAAAAAATGTTCCATATCACTAGCTATTAGGGAAATGCAAATCAAAACAACAATGAGATCATCTAACACAGTATCGAATGGCCATTATTAAAAAAAAATTAAAAACGGACAACAATGGTGCTGGAGGGGATGTGGAGAAATAGGAACACTCCTTCACTGTTGGTGGGATTGTAAAATGGTGCAGCCTCTGTGGAAGACAGCTTGGCAGTTCCTCAGGAAGCTAAATATAGAACTGCCATATGACCTAGTAACTCCTCTACTAGGAACATACCCAGAAGAACTGAAAACTATGACACAAACAGACATCTGCACACCAATGTTAATAGAGGTATTATTCAGAATTGCTAAAAGATATCCATCAACTGAAGAATGGATGAACAAAATGTGGTATATGCATACAATGGAATACTATGCCGCAGTAAGAAGAAAGGAAATTGGGACACATATGGTAACATGGATGAAACTTGATGATATTATGCTAAGTGAAGTAAGCCAGGCACAAAAGGACAAATATTGCATGGTCTCATTAGTATGAACTAAATACAAAGAATAAACACGTGGAGTAGAACCTAGAATATAGGTTATTAGGAGATAAGAGGAAGGTTGAAAGGAACTACTGATGTTTAGTGTATGTAGAAGTTTTAATTACCTTGATTGTAAAAGTGTGCAAATGGATAGAGTTGATGGTAACACATTATAGTGAGTAGCAGCTGGTTTATAAATGGGATTGTGGCTGTAAAGGGTAGTCTGGGGAAACAAATGCCAATTGAAAGGAAGCTAAAGAATAATCTAGGGACGGAATAACACAGTGAACCCAGAGGTAGATGAAAATTGTGAATGATGGTACAGATGCAAGTGTGTCCTTCTGTGAGCTAGAGCAGATATACATCATTATTGCAGGGTGGTGGAAATATGGAGAAGCATGGGAAAACTAAAATTGGTGTGACCTATGGACTGTGGTTGACAGCAGGACTGTAAAGTTCTTGCATCAGTGCCAAGGATGTGCTATGCTGGTGATAGTGGTATATAGAAGGGTGTGCCAGGTGTGCCTTATGGACCATGTTTGGTGTTAGTAGTCTAATGATAATATCACAAAATCTGTAACAAATATTCCACCATGTTGTGTTGTGTTGGTGAAGGGGTATTGTATTTGAATTCTACACATGTGCATGATTGTTTTGTAAATTCACAACCTCTGTAATAAAAATATATAAATATTTTTTAAAATAGGGTGACTTGGGGAAAAATAAACCAAATATAAGATAGAAACTATAGTTAGTAATATTTTGAAGATGCTTTTGCATAGTTTGTAACAAATGTTTCACAACAATGCAAGGTGTTGGTGGAGAGGTGATGTATGGGACCCCTGTATGATATTATGCATGTTTATTTTATAAGTTCACAACCTTTATTATACACTTATTGTTTATGCATGTTTGTGTACTTCAATAAAAATATTTTTTTAAAACCCAATAATTTATCCCTCTAAGATTGGCCAAGTAAATATAGATAATAAATCACATAATAGTATATCCCCATTGTCTCACCATTTCTTCTTGGCATTATAAAGTGGAAGAGCAAAACATGGAAACAACAGAGACTTTATCTTTTTATATCCATAGTTCCTAACTCAGTTTCTGGCAAAGAGTAGTGCACAATAAATATCTGAGTGCTTTAATATCCATATCTCTACCTGCAGTCTCCTCAAAGCAGTCTAGGTTTTTCTCCCAAGGGCCTCAAAAGTCTTCCAGCTTTTACCCATTGCCCAGTATCAAAAACACCTCCACAATTTTTAGGAAACTGTAGTAGCAGTACCCTACTTTCCAGTACCAATAATTGTCTAAGTTTGCTAGGCTGCTATGACAAATATCACACAATCTATTGGCTTAAACAGCAGGAATTCATTTTCTCAGCTTTGGAGGATAGAAGCATTGACTCCTCCCAGGAGTGGCAGCATTCTGGTGGTAGTTTCCAGCAATCCTTGGAGTTTCTTTGTTTGAATTTCTTCCCTCTTCCACGTGGCAATGTCCTCTCCTTTCTCTCTTCCCAGGTCTACTAATTACCACCTTCTCCCTGTGGATATCTCCTTAAAAAGCTCCATCATCCAGCTGGGTCACATCTTAACTAAAAGTAACATCTTTGAGAGGCCCTATTTACAATGGGATCATACCCAAAGGGGACTGATATTAACAATGTGTCTATATTGGGGCATATATAATTCAATCTTCCTCACATGTGTATCAAAAATATGCAAAGAGACCCTACATTACAATAATGAATAGACAAATTACATAACTAAAAAATAAGCAAAAAATTTAATAGACATCTCATTAAGGAAATTTCCAAGTGACTCTTTTCTGCAAATTCTGATAATACGCCCTTGGGAAAACCACTAAGCACAGAAGACCTGGTTTTCATGAGAAACAATTATGGACTATATATTGTTCACTAATATCCAATCTTACTAATTTACTTCTTTCTTAAGGGTATGACCTAATTAAAACTCTTTGTCTTAAAGAATGGTGGTGATGCAAAAAGGGTGTTAACTTTTCTGTGTATCCCAATCCCTTGAACTGCTGCTAAGGGAAACCCAAGCCTGATCAGGTACATAGGAAACCTGCTCATTTTTATTCTTTTTGCTCCCCAAACTCTTGCACCAGTTGCTTTGTGCTTGCACTCTATTTGAAAAATTTCTCTCATATTGTTTTAAAGCTGTCTGGTCTGGTTTTTACAGTTGCAGTTGTATTGTGGGTCTTGAATTTTCCATCTCTTTTTTCTCTGAAGATTAGAATCCTGGAAATAAAAAGTTATGCCTAAATCCTGGCTATTCCATTCCAAATGAGCGCAAACTGGCAGAACAAGTTTGGACATGTTTGGACAGAATTGAAAGACTGCATCTTAAAAATCATCACAATTATTTTTAAAATTCACTTATTGAGCATTTACTATGTGGCAGTTGATGCTGTGATATTTTTAATGTATTAAATCATTTAATCTTCACAACAACACCATGAGGTAAGTACTATTATTTTCCCTATTTTACAGATGAGGAAATTGAGGAACAGAGAAGTGAAGTAACTTACCAAAGGACACACAGCTTATGAAACAAGGACATGGAGATACACACCCAAGTGGTCTGGCTCCAGACTCTCTAATTCTTAACTATAACATTATATTAATGTTTTGGAAATTTCTCTTCTATTATTTTTCCTATTTCCTCCACTATTTTTTAAACTTCTTTAAAAATTAGAAAATCCATAATATTTTCTTTGCAAAATTGGAAAATAAAGGTTAATAATTAGGTAAAATGTAAAATCACCTAATATCCCACAATCTAAAAACACTGTTATATAAAGTCTAAACAATATATATGTACTATTTTATAATGTTTTGTTAGCTTAATGACATATAAATATATTTTAAGTTAGTTCAAAGCTTGAAATCATTTTAAAACCTACATTGTATGAAGTTGCCATCTTGCTTACTTAATCAGTCCCTTATTCTGGGGCAATTAATTTCTTTCCAAGACTGAGGTGAATCACTTTTTTGAAATATATTTCTGTCTAATTATTTCCTCACATTTAATTTCAGGAAATGGTGTTGATTAATTGCTCTTTGGAATGTGTACCACCTTACATATTAAGATGAACTGATTTCAAACACTTGCTTTAATTTTTGACTATCTAGTTTGGGAAAAAGATATAAAATAATCTATTTTCTAGATATGAAATAAAACTTTGAAAGGGCTCATTCACCTCAAATTTATAGAAAATAATTCATACTTACTTTACCTTTTTAATTTAACCTTCTATTTATCTAGATGTCACTTGATATAAAGAATATAGTAGGAGCTTAAAATTTTTTGCCCTAATGTTGAACTATTTATCTAACTATTGAATATAGCATATGTATTGAATAATCCACTATTTTTAATACATTTGTAGTGCCTCCTCTGTCATATACTAAATTTCCATATATATACATATACATCAAATTCTTAACTATTTTTTGTTCCAATTTTCTGCTCTATTCTAATTAATCATTTTCTAATTATTGTAAACTTGTGATATATTTCACAATGCTGTAGATAAAATATTTCCAAGATTTCCACAATTCCAAATACATTTAAAAAAAATTTTCCTAGCTATTAAAATTACGTGAATTTAACATGTTCAAAAAACAAAAAAACCCACTAGAATGTTGCTGAGTACTACTGTTTTTGTATACATAAGTTTAAAGAGAATTAACAATTTAAAAATATTGAGTCTTCCTATCTTTTAGCATAATTTGATCCTAATTGAATTTAAGGTTTCTACTGTATATCAAGAAACGTTTATACTTATAGTTTTTTCTATTTTATTTTATTTTATTTTATTTTAATTTTTTTT
>PVKH010039716.1:0-11152 GCA_004027955.1 Chaetophractus vellerosus | reverse complement strand
CGGCTTTTGCCTGTCCGTGGCGGCTTTTTGCCCTGCCCACGGCGGCTCCGGCCCGCCCATGGCGGCTTGCCATTCTCAAGGCGGTCTGCCCGCTAGGAGAGGTCCCCGGGAACCGAACCCAGGGCCTCCCATGTGGTTTCCCAGCGAGCTCTTTATCCACTGAGCTATCTAGCCGGGCCCATGCATGTCGCTTTTATTTCCCAGCTGCTGAGTCTGTAAAAGACACCATCCTTGTGGAAGACAGGACTAAGTAACGGAGATGGACAATTTGTAGGGAATAACCCTGGCTGTCAGGGATGGATTGTTTGTGGGCTAGTGTGCTCAGATCTCATTTCTGTGATCAGTGATTCTCCTCATCTGGTTTGCTGATATGTGAATCTCATCTGTCAAGAAGGGCCCTAAGGCAGTGGAATTGTTCTGCATGATAGTGCAGTGATGGATACAGGCAATTAAACATTTTGTCAAAACCTATAAAATTGTACAGTGCAAAGTGCAAACCATCATGTAAACTATGGATGATGGTTAGTAGTAGTGCTTCCATATTTGCTCGTCAATTTTAACAAATGTACCATGGTAATTAAAGATGTTATTAGTAGGGTAAATGTAAGAGGGGGGAATGGGTGGGATATATGGGAATCCCCTATAGTTTCCATGTAACCTTTCTGTAATATAAAACTTCTTTAAGAATAAAGAGAAAAATTAAAAAAAAAAAGAAAGGCCCTAAGTTCCCAGTCATTTTTCTTATTCTTTTCTTGATAGGATTCTTATCAACAGCCAGCAGCGTCAAATGGGATGAAGTGTTCCCAACCAGTTCCTGCCTTTAGGGCTGCTCTTCAGCCCAAGTGGAACTGGGTTTGAATGGAGTTGTATGTTGCTACGGAAGTGAATCCAGACCAAAGTTCTGAGTAATGGACAAAGTGCTGTGTGGGCATTTATTGAATTAAACTGATCCTGTGCCAATTATTGATACCCAGTGGTCTTTGTCCAATGGCCAGTTTTTCCCCTTAAGTGAGAGGTGATGCCAAACACCAATTTTTTTACATCCAGCAAAACTGGGGAAACAGTTTTAGAGCATGTCAGATTAAATTCATAACAGGTACTATACAAGGTATTTCATGAATCTTATTTATCTGATGTTTGCAATCACCCCGTGAGTTGGTTATCTTCATCACCTAATCATAGGTGAGAAAATTAAATGCTCAGGATGATTTAGGAATTCAGAGACCTAGGATTCAAACCCACGACTCTTGACTTAAAGCCCCGGGTTCTTCCGATTATCCCAAAGCCCTTCTGGACTTCTATCTGCACATACCCCAGGCAGGTTCCAGACCATAAAAACTTGGGAATTAGAGGGTAGCTTAATGAAATAATCTGTAAACCACCCAACAACAAAAACACAGTATTAACCAAGAGATGCACACAATATCTTATTCCATCATATTAAGCAAAGTTGTAAATGTGAAATTCTGTCTATTTTTTATGTTAAGCAATTTATGTTATTTAGTGAAATTTAAAAGTACATTATGGGAATCAGTAACGGGGTTTAGAGACTTTCAAAATATTTTTCGGTATGTAAGAAAACACCTTAAATAAAAAAATAAATAAAAAAGAAATGATGTTTAAGTTCATGGCCCCAGTACCAGACAGCTGGCTTCAATGTTGGCCACAGCCTAGACTAGTAATCTCCTAGTATACCTCAATTTCTTCATCTATGAAAGGGGAATAAGCACAGTATCTAACTCATCAGAATGCTGATTATGTCCGAGCATGTCTGTGCTCCTTTATTATGGTGTGGCAAATATTATAATCTAAATTTTTATGACATTCAACCTGTTATTTTGTATTAAAAATGAATTAAATGAAAAAAAAAGAAAACACCTTTCTTTATAAAAGGAGAAGATGATTTTAAAATTGCCTAGTGAAATCAAAATTATTTTTAAAACACAATGTATGATTGGAAGTGATAATATTATTAAAATAATGCCTTAGCACATAACCTCCAGCTGCGTGTCTGTGAATGAATTAATTTGCTATAGTATAAAGGTGGACTAAGAACATTTTAGGAGGTGGCAATAGGAAGATATAGTGGAACAAATCCTGATGGGTCCATCAGTCTAGACTCTGTGCCACTTGATAAAAAGTAATAAAATGGAGTTTTATCATATAGGTGATGCTCACCGTAGAAACAACACAAGCACATTTGAAGAATAATAAGCGTAGTGCTCTGGGCAGGGGCCTCGAGCAAATGTGAGAAACATCAAAGTGAAGCACCTTGGCTTTACTACTGAAGTGGCTTGACATGCTCTGCTAAGTGCCCGGGGACTGAAGCTTTGAAGCACTTTGTGTTTGGGATCATTTCAGAAAGAAATTCATTCCAATAGGAAAGGTTTATGCCAGCATAGAATTCTGTAAATATGCTTGGCCAACAGGGCCCATGTGTTAAAATGATTTTAAGCCCGAGAAAGCAATAATTATTACTGTTTATTAGTAATTATTAGTGATGACCTTTTTTGTGTGTGAATATATACACATAAATATTTATATTTATGGTATATATGCATATATATAGTTGTAAGCCAATATTGTGTGTGGTGCTTTGGTGCTTTATATATAGTATCTTGAATCCTTTCTATTTTAAACAGTTAATTTAAGAATTTGATTAAACCAGCCTCATAGCCCAAATGTAGTGCTAATGTGCAGATCAGTTTCCCCATTCATAGGCTAGAATTTCAATCTGTCTCAAAAAGCAAGAATCCACATAAATCATCATCACAGCTTTGAAATGGAAAAAAAACCTGTAAATGCTAAAATATATTAATACTTTATGCTAGTTGCCCAATTTTCAGAAGTCATAGCAAACATTACATTTTAAATAACCATTCATTTAACTTATGGTTCTTGATTTTTACTTTAGTAACAAATTACCTTTCTCACATTCTACTTTATGTTGATTTATTATGCTAAATACTTGGCAGATATATAATGGATACATAAATTGGTCCTCATATAGCTTGTCAAAAAATTACTTCCAACACCCTTTATACCAGGCAGAACACTTGAATAATCTGTTTTTGGAGCCATAGTCAATATCCAAGAAAAATAAATCAGATAAATATAACAATTTATGATGGCCCAACCTATTTATTGTGAATATTGCTATTCTTAGTATTTGTCATAATAAGCTGTATGGATTTATATTCGTAAGAACTGGAAATATTTAATCAGGATTCTTTAATCTCTTGAGCATCTTTAAAACATCATGCAGAAATCCGATGGCGATGAGATTAAAAACCACTAGCAGCAAAGAGGATTATTATAATATTAATTGAAGTTCCATTCCTGCAGTTTAATGCAATTTAGAAAAAACAAAAATGACTGAAGTCAGACCACAAGAAGAAAAGAAATCAGGGCTTGGTAATATTATTCCATTAGTCAGATAAAGATAGATTGAAAGAACACATTTGTTCGTTTGTTTCCAGCCAGAGGCAGCCTCTTTGACCTGCTCACATCCTAATCTAAATTCTGTCCTTAACTGCATATGAGGGTCCCCGTTAAGGCCCAGGGCGATTTCACATACACTAGTTGATGATGTAGCTGAAAACAGAATTGGCTTCATAATATATTTTTGTGCTATGAGTCTCTGGCTGATAAAGTACAGCAGCCCACTGGAGCTATTGGGTCATGAATCACTGTCCTTCGGGCTTTTTCTATGTCTTCTTGTTCCCTAAGCAGGAGTGGCAGCTGATGTATTAGCTGGTGTCACCGGTCCAGAAACCTCAGAACATTGCCTCCTCAATGGGCAGTACACCAGGGACAGTATTGCAAATCAATTAGATATATTTCATATTTGAAATTAAGTTACCTGATTTCCAACATGTCTTCTGTCCTCGAAGAATGATGCATTCCTCATCCTGGATATTTGGCAGAAATTGGGCTGACTGAGGTTGAAGACCATTTTCTGACTCTAAAGAATTAATGTATCTCAGCAACTGAAACAACTTTATATTTCAGCTCCAGAGTAAAAGGACCCTGCTCACCTCTACCCTATATTATGAAGGAGTGTTAACGATTTTATTGCATTTATGCAATCCTGATACTGTGTGTGAGGTACAGCTAAATTAGTAAATATCTTACTTGAGCTGCTAGGGGGCTTTGGGGAAGGGTGGATGGGGATAAAGCTGTAAGGAAAATGATTAAAAATATATATCAATCTATCTTTTTATTATCATCATACTGAAATGTGAGCTCTGAAATCCATTATTCTCTTGCAGGTTATATTAGGGTGCAAAAGAAGCATTAACCTTGCACTTTACACTCTCAGAGATTTATAAACGTTGGTTGTAACACAAATTATAAGTATGTTAAAATGGGAGTAAATGATATAAATGGCTGCAGACTATGACTAAGACTGTATGCTGGCATGCAAAAATTAAGTGAGCAGGCACTTTTGGTCAATATAGTAAATTAATATTTCATTAAATATTCAATTAATATCTATGGAGGCCTACCATGTACTGTACAGGCACTGAGGAAAGTGACGGGAAAGACATCATCCTTGCTCGTATAATATTATTGGAGATATTATAAAACCAATCCATTTTGGGGTTTCCTAACCATGTTGCTTTATTGAACAACAAGATCATTCACCAGGTGAATTGAGAAAACCTGTCAAACTGAATGCACAACATTTCACAGTCTTGCAGTCAACTGTCTATTTTCATGCTTTTTATATTGGGAAAACAAACTCAGAAAGTACCATTTACAACATTTTTATCTAACATATAGTTTAGTTTTTGTGGTGGTGTTTTTTTTTATTTATTTACTTTTTACTTCCAAAGCCTACTTGGATTCAGCAACAAGCTGACCAAAAATGAATATTCCAGCATTGTAATCATCCTCAGCCATCCCTCTGACTCAGACACACAGCATTATAAAAAGTAAGAGCTGTTTGCTTATTAGTTTCTCAATATCCGGGGTTGGTAATGTAGCTGGACCATTTATGATGCACTAAAGTACTCAGATGCACTTAAAACACTCTCAGATTACGTATTTTAATGTGAGCATCTGGAATATTCTCTTTCGTTGGCACCTTTAACTCTATTTTTCATGCTGAGGTGGACCCAGGGCCCTTCTGCTTCAGAATTAAGGGTAATTGAGTTTCAGCCCATTTGGTTAGAAATCAACCTTACAATGGGGTGTCAGGAGTACTTAGCAATGCATTATCTCCCAAAGCTATGCAGCCAGTGTTTTCTGGGCACAAAGGGACATTTATAACCTTTAATAATATAAATTACTGCATTACATTCAGTTTCTATAGCTCTTAGCTATTAACACTTGGGAACCAAATCTCTTTCCAGATTTTGCCATTTTGTCCTCCTAGGTGCAGGAAAGCGGTGTTCCCTGTATCCATCTCAGAAACCTGTAGTCATGCTATGGGTCTAACCCGAAAAGACATCTCAAGATGGTGACAGAGGAAGGGGTGGTAGCCATATCCACGACGTGAAGAGCTATGCCCAGTTGTGTCCACACTGCAGGTGATATAGACATGGAAATCCAGGAAGTTTGATGTCTGCTAGGCAATGGGACCCTGGTTTCCAGAGTGCAGCCCTTAAAGAGTAGGATCCAGGCAGCAGCTGGTGACATCAGTATCAGGGCCAGTCTTCCAAGGAGGAGCCTGGTAGGAGCTAGCAAGGAGGTACCCCTGTTTTAACAAAAGAAAAATGTGGCAGAACTCAAGAACTGGGCAAATAGGACAGGAGTCAGGCAGAGAGCAACCTGTTAGAACTGCAGATACCTTAGGGTTCACCTAGCATATCAGAATTGGAGTTTATGACCTACTCCAGGTTCCAACAAGCTGGCATGACTGAGGCTGGCTGCCCTGACTGGAATGGGCTCAAGGATCATGTAGCATTGATCCAGTCAAGTAGGGACTGGACAGTGCAGAGGTTGAGGAAAGTAGGGGTTGACATGCACTCCCCAGCAGGGGGCACCGGTAGAGGCACCAAAAGGACAGAACTTCAAGTTCTGCCTATGCCTCTCACAGTCCCAGGACACACATCAGGAGTTAGGGACCCAAAGGAGAGGAGGTCTAGGTAAGAAATCCTGCTTCATGGTTGGAAGTTAACATACATTCAACAGCTGAAAAAAGTTTTTAAGTGTAAAAAAAAGGCTACAAGGAAAACAAAGGTAACCACAGATTTACGTAGAGAAGTTTGCTAATGCAAGTGCTGTAGATATAGGCAGGTCTGAGGGTCGGTCCAGAGAGGTCTGGTAAGGCAGGATGGTCAGGCAGCTGTAAGAGAAGAGAATATGTCGTGTTCATCTTAGATTCCCAGTGCAGAGATTGATGGGTATTATGAAATGGAAGGAAAGGAGAATGGAGGAAGGGAGGGAGGGAGGGGAGAAGTGAGAGGGAGATGGTGAGGGAAGGACAGATACCACTGAGTGAATGAGTGAATTTAAAAAAGGGAAAAAAAGGTAAGAGTAAAAACCTATTTAACTTGGATGGAAATTAGTAAGATTAGGTTCTATTTTGACTCTTCCACTAACTAAATGCTGGATTTCGGATTTAAGTTATTTAATATCTTGAGACCATACTTACTCCATCTGCAAAATGAATGTGTTAGGCTAGATAATCTAAACAAACAAACATTTAATTCAACAAATATTTTTTGACTGCCCACTAAATGCCGATCACTTGTTTTTGAGGAGATTGAGCTAAGAGTACTAGTAACCAGGAAATACCAAAGGGTCCTTACTCTAATGCATGTGCTTCGTTTTCTGACTAATTGTGTAAGTCCTGCTAAGTGTGGGTGCTCTTGGACCACATGTTAAAGCCGAAAGGGAGCAAGAGGCCTGCCCTTCTTTGAGGCAGAACAGAGTTAAAGCGCTTGCATTTTGTGTGGCCTTTTGCAGTAGGAAGCATGAAATTTCCAGTGCATCTCAACCTCTCCCACACCCCCAACTGTGCATTTGTGTTGTGTAGAAAGTATGAACAAGCAAGCAATTTGAACACCTACTGTATTCAAGACATTGGGCTAAGTACTTTTGCATGTGTAATCTTAATTAACTCCCATAGCATGTAGGTTAGATATTATTTTATTTTACAGTTGAGGAAACTGAGACAGAGTAAGGTAAGACGGATTTCTCAAGGTCAGTTTAACTCCTGATAATGTGATTCCAAGGCTAGGCTAGGGCCCTCTGTGCTACACTAGAGCACTTCTCAACATTAGCTTATTCTGAATAACATAATGGATAAAATGGTCAAGCAACAGGCTTTTCCTGGAAGTTAATTACCAACACAAAAGTATTTGGCAGAAAGTTGAGGCTGGCATCCTACAGGAGCATCCTACAGGAGCATTCCTAAATTCACACAGAGTATGACGGGGGTGGGAAACCAAGAAAATTTATCGTTTATAACATATATATCTGTAAGTTCATTTAAACGACTGTATATAAACAATTGCCTTCATTTTAACGGTTTAGCATTTCTAGATGTGCATGTCAACCTATGCAGCTCAGCCTTGAGGCATTCTAGGCCTTCACTGAGATTTGGGGTTAGGGGAATAAGTTCAACTTTAAGACTGGTCCCCAGGGAGGACCAGTCTCCTAGTGGGAGAATGAAATTTGGGTTCTCGCTGGCATGCAGGGCTGCAGGAATGGCAATGGCAGTACAGGGAATCAGATGGGTGGAAGCTGTGCAGCTCCAAAAGGTCCATCTGACATAAATAAGAACTCCAGCCTAGGACAGTGCCCAGCCTTTGGAGAGCCGACTTAGGGCTAAAAAGGGATATGGAATCTCAAACAAGCAAATTGGTCTTCAGGATGAGGCTCGGGTCTCAATGGAAAAACTGGAAAGAACATGAGCAGGCTAAGACAGAAGCTGGATCCTATTTTCTTGCAAAACATGACAGGGGTTCAGAACAGGATAGAAGCTCCACAGGCAATGGGGGACCTTTGCCAGACTCACTGGGTTTAGACAGCAAGAAAGATTTCAGACCCAACTCCAGGGGTAGGGTCAGAGATGAGGCTTCCTAAAATGTATCGTCAAGTTTGCTTAGAAGTTGCTCAAGAATTGAGTTGTCCTGAATTTCTAAATGAAGACTTTGGATACCTGCAGCCATGTCTGGATTGGGCAGGGATTGGCCCACCACAGCATGGTTTACTTTTATTTACAACCATGTTATAACCATGTAATATAGCCATTGTATTTTGTTTCAGGTATGATGAAGTCCCCAAAGAATCGCATTTGTATGCTTTTGTCATTATAATACTCAGTACAATTAGAGTATTATGGGGCCTTTATACACTTTCATTAACACTACTACCATATAATGAAACTGCAGTAAAATTTAATGCTATTCTATAGGCATGTTCTTGAATGGCCTTGTCAACATCATTGCAAATCTTAATGACAAAGTAATAACACTATAACATTATGTCTGTAGATTAATATGTCTTGGAATGGCATATGGCAATACAAAACCTCAATCAAAATTTACCCTTGACTTTATAGTGTTTCAACATGTTTCCATACATTTCTGCTAAAGCTTTACAATTTCATGTTGATCTATGTTCAACAATTCACATTAATATCAATTCAATAATGTGACTAAAGTAGTTCCTTTTAGATCTTAAAATTAATTTTATTGTGGCTCACCCATAGCTTCACAACAAAATACCTCATAGAAGGTACATGAAGAAACAAGTACATTGAATCAAGACTTCCCTAGATATTTGTAAACATTCTTGGCCAAATCCACTTGGTGGAAAATCATGGTTAAAGAAAGCGAAAATATTATTTGTAATGTGCATCTTGCTAAAATTAAAGGTAATAGGTTTGCTAGTTTTCTAAAAAGCCACTCAACTCATTTTTACAGTGTGAAAAGATTCACATGTGCAAACAAATAATTGGTACGTACCAGGGGACTTTACTGCTTATCTCATCATTAATTGCACATCTCCTCTATGATTAGAGGTGTGACTGTGCCTGCTTTTTCAATTAATTAACCAGAACCAGAAAAGGCATGCAGGTGTCTCAGTGTCTGGCTGTTCTCTCTTATACACAGAGGCTCAAGAAGAAAGCATCAGGCTTATTTTAAATGCTTGGCCTAACACAATACTTTTAACTCTTTGGTTGGCATACTTGCTGACACAAGTTGTCTTCCCTGAAGAGATTTTTTTCTTTTTCTGAAAATCATCCTGCCCTCTAAAAACACAGAGCTTGGGCTCCTGGGCTGTACTGAGGGTCACGGCAACACCAGAGCGCCATCTTAACCCCAGCCAGGACCTGCAACTGCATCCACTTCTGAAATAATTTCTTCTCTGCATGTAGCATCTTTCTTACTTCTTAAAAAAATGTACAAATTCAGGGCAGCCCAATTATAACCTTTGTTTTGAGGAAGAGGACGAACACCCTCATCACAATTATATCACTTTTTAAGTAGATACGTATTCATGCTTCATAATCATTTTCATTCTATTATACTAGTCAAAAAACATTTTTTATTTATAAGCACCATACTGGAGATTTGAAAAACAAAGATAATGAGACAAGGCCTCTAATCCTCAGAGAGATGGCTACAGAAGGGCCTGAGAATGTGGATTTCTCCGTTTGAATCCTGGTTCTACCATTTCCTAGCTGCGTGACCTTGGACAAGTCACTTGACCACCCTGCACTCAGTTTCTCCATCTGTGAAATAGGGTAGTAGTGATGCTGTCTGCCTTAAGGGGCTGTTGGAGGCTGCTATGTGTACAGTGCTTGGCATAGTGCCTGGCTTGCTCAATACATTAAGCTACTAGTATTCTGGAATTCACATTCTCATAGGGAGACAGAGCACATCATACACACCTAAACATAGTACAGTAACGCCTTCTAATGGAGCTATGAACAAGATGCTATAGGAGCTCTGTTGAGAAAGAGTATCATGAATTTATGTAGAATCTGTTTTATTGAATTGTCTTTGAAGTGGTAATCATGACCTTTAGGGAGGGTCGTGTCCAAAGAGGTGGCCTCTGAGCTGGGCCTTAAAGATTGAATTCACCAGTGGGAAAAAAAAGGTGGAAGGGGCGGCCAGGAAACTAGAGCAAAGACTTGGCTATGGTCAGTGGCTGTCATGAACCAGAAAGTGGGGTGGGAAGGACAAAGGAAATGCTGTCAGAATGACAGCAGGATTCAGCCGTCATGGCAGCATTGGAGAGCAATGTGATCAAATCTATGTTTTACAAAAATAACTCGTCTACTTTCTGGAGGATGAAATACATAAAAAAGAGACTGGAAGCAGGGAGCCTGTTACGAAATGATCATGGCTGCCTGAACTGGGGCAGTATCAGTGACAGTGGAGAGGTGAGGACAGAACTGAGAGGAATTTGAAGGGAGACTAGAAAGCACTTAGTGACCTACTGGCTAGAGGGGAGAGGGGAAGGGTTCAGGGATGACTCTGAAGTTTCTGACATGAAATAAGATAAGGAAAACAGGGAGGGAAGCAAGTTTGAGGAGGAAGAGGATGAGTTCAGTGTTGTACATAGCAAAGTTTTGAGTATCTGCAGAAAGAATATCCAAGTAGGAAGTTTACAGTATAATTCTGAGGTGCAGGATAGATGCATCCAGGATGGCAGGGAGAAGGAAAGAGAGAGCGTTAGGAAGTGGCACTTTAAAAAGCAATCCTGGCTAAAACAAAAAAATAAGAAAAAGAAAATTAAATTAAATAAATAAAAATAAAAATAAATAAATAATAATTTAAAAAAGCAATCCTGGGAAGCAATATGGTTCAAGTGATTAGGCTCCCATCTACCATATAGAAGGTCAAGGGTTCATTTCCCAGGGCCTCCTGGTGAAAAAGCAAGCTGGCCCACATGGCGAGCTGGCCCGAGAAGAAAGCTGGTCCACACGGACTGCTGACCCACACAGAGTGCTGGCCCGCGTGGAGAGCTGGTGCAGCAAGATGATCAACAAAAAGAGATGCAGAAGAGAGACAATGAGAGACACTGCAGATTAGGGAGCTGAGGTGATGCAAAAGATTGAGCAGCCTCTCTCCACTCTGGAAGGTGCCAGGATTGGTTCCCAGTGCCACCTAAAGAGAAGTCAAGCAGATATAGAAGAACACAGAGAGCAGACAGCGAGCACAAAACAACGGGGCGGGGGGGGGGGGGG
>PVKH010039715.1:0-11152 GCA_004027955.1 Chaetophractus vellerosus | reverse complement strand
GGTACACTTCCCTTAGAGTGTATAGACTTGGTGGAGCTCCTAGCCCCCTGCTCCAAACAGGAGTGTGATGGCGGATTCCCTGTGAGGAAGAATGGTCGGGAGGGTGGAGAGTGATTTCTTTGCAGTGAGTTTAGCCAGATGACGCCCCCTTGACTATCAGAAGGAGCCCCTACTCGACAGGGAGAGGGGAGGGTGATCTCCTCAGGCAGACAGTCTTTCCCAGCCACCTAGGTAAAGAGAGGAATTACATCTGAGAGGAGGCAGAGACAGGCAGCTGATGAGCACCACTCAGGGTGGACTACAGGGAATCTAACCTGCCTGAGGGAAAGGGGGCAGATAGATTTCTGAAAGGCTAATTAATCTAAGGAGGCAGAATAGCTCAATGGAAGAATTCCTTCCTAGCATATACAAGGTACCTGGTTCAATTCCTGAATCTTCCTTGAGAGATGGTCCACCAGGTTATCAGGCATCCAGCTGGAACTTTATGACAGGGAATATATAGACATTCTTTTTGTATTAGCTTTTCTTGGACCTCTTATTTTTTCAAAAAAAAGAAAAAAAGCTTCCATTTTAAAATATTTCTGTTATACTCACTTAAACCCAGTTCAAAACCTGCAAAGGATGGGCTGCAGAGTGAATGATTTATAAACACCAGCAGCCTGAAAAGATCCTTAGGGGTCTAAGAAAGAAGGCTGTTTTTCCATGTTTTTTTATTTTTCATTTTTCTGTCTCACTTTTTTAAATGAGTCACTGCTGTCTTGTTTCTTGCTTGTTGTGTATCCCCTTCCTTTGTTTCTGTGTGTTTGTTTTTCTTTTTTTTCTTTTATTCTTTTGTTTACTGATTTACTCTACCTACGCTATTTCTTTTCTCTCCTTCATCTTTATATCTCTTGTTTTCTGTTTTGTTCTTTCATTCCACCTCTTTTATTTGGTCTCCAATTTTTTTTTCTTGTTTTTTTTTCTCTCTCTCTTCTTTTTTTCTTTTTTCTTTCTTTTTTTTTTTTTACTTTTTCTTTCTCTATTTTTCTTTTCCTCCATTCTTGCCATTCCACTTCCAGCCTTTTCATTCATTCTATATATTTTTCTCTATTATGTTTCTACTTTTATTGTTTCTATTTCACTTTTCTAATCTTATTCCTCTGTACTTCTTACTTATATTAATTTTTCAGTTTCCTAGATCTTGTAAGGTTGCTCTCCTACATTATACTGTTATTATTATTATTATTATTATTATTATTATTATTATTATTTTTCCCTTCCTCTGATCTTTTTCTGTTATTCTGGTCCTAATATTTTTTTCTTTCAAAAGAACATAGACAACAACCAGCAAATAGAATAAGAGAAATAAAGTGTCAAAGTGTAACCTTACCACACACACAAAACCACAACAAAATAAAACCATAGACTAGAGAAAGAAGCTAATCAACTGAATAAACCAATCAAGATAAACAAATACCTAGACACCAACAAAAAAATTACAAGCCATACTAAGAAACAGGAAGACATGGCCCAGTCCAACAAACAAACTAAAAACCAGGAGGAGATGTGAAACATGGAACAACTAAGCAGAGATGTCCAAACAAATATCATGAATCAAATTAATAGGAAGTGAAGAAAAAGATTAAGTATATTAAGAAGACACTAGAAGAACATACTGAAGAAATTGTAAACATAAATAAAAAGATAATGGATATGATAATGATGAATGGCACAATCCAAGAAATCAAAAAAAGCACACAACAGGAGATTTGAACAGGCAGAGGAATGAATCAGTGATGTGCAAGACAGTTCTTCTGAACTCAAACAGATCAAACAGAGAGTAGAACAGATAGAAAAAAGATAGAACCGTTCAGCAGGGGCTTAGGGACTTGAATGAAAACATGATATACACAAACATATGCATTATAGGCATCCTAGAGGGAGAAGAGAAGGGAAAGGGGACAGAAGGAGTGTTGGAGGAAATAATGGCTGAAAACTTCCTAACCCTACTGAGGAAGATGGATGTACATGTCCAGGAAGCGCAGCATACCCCAAACAGTATAAATTCTAACAGGCCTACTCCAAGACACATACTTGTCAAAATTTCTGATGCTCAAGACAAAGAGAGATTACTGAAAGCAGCAAGAGAAAAGAAAACCATCATACACAAGGGAAGCTTGATAAAATTAACTGCTGATTTAGCATCTGAAACCATGGCAGCAAGAAGGCAGTGGTATGATATAGTAAAGGTGCTAAAAGGAAAAAAAAAATCCATCGTAACCATTAAACAGAACATCTTGACAGAGAATCAAAAAAGAAACAATGACTTTGAATCATACATTAGAGGACATAGACCTAATAGCCATATACAGAACATTGCACTCAAATACAGTGGGACACACCTTCTTCTGAAGTGCACATGGATCATTCTCCAGGATAGACCACATGCTAGGCCATATAACATCTCTTAATGAATTCAGAAAGATCAAAATTATACAAAATAATTTCTCTGACCATAATGGAATGTAGCTGGAGATCATTAAGGGGCAGAGAACCAGATTAGGCACAAAGATATGGAAGTTAAACAATGCACTCTTAGACAAACAGTGGGTCAAGGAGGAAATTTCAAAAGAAATCAGTAACTACTTTGAAATGAAGGAAAATGACAACACAACATATCAAAACCTATGGGATGCAGCAAAAGCAGTACTGAGAGTGAAATTCAAAGCCATAACTTCCTATATTAAAAAAAGAAGAAAGAGCTGAAATCAAAGACCTAACTGCACACCTTGAAGAATTAGAAAAAGAACAACAAACTAACCCCAAAGGAAGTAGAAAGAAGGAAATAACAAAAACATGAGCAGAACTAAATGAAATTGAAAATAAGAAAGCACTAAAAAAACTAAACTAAAAGCTGGTTCTTCAAGATTAATAAAATTGACAAACCCTTAGCTAGACCAACAAAGATAAAAAGAGAGAAGATGCAAATACATAAAATAAGAAATGACGAAGGGGATATCACCACTGACCCTACAGAAATAAGTAGTATCATAAAGGGATACTTTAAAAATTTTTATGACAACAAGATGGATAATTTAGAGGAAATGGACAAATTCCTAGAAACACACAAGGAGCCTACATTGTCAAAAGAAGAAATTGATGAGCTCTACAGACCAATCATAAGTAATGAGACAGAATTAGTCACCAAAAGCCTCCCAACTAAGAAGAGCCCAGGAGCAGATGGCTTCACAGATGAATTCTACCAAACATTCTGGAAAGAACGAACACCAATACTGCTTAAACTCTTCCAAAAAATAGAAGTATATGGGACATTGCTTAACTTATTCTATGGTGCCAACATTACCTTAATACCAAAACCAAGCAAAGACACCACAAGAAAGGAAAACTATAGATCAATCTCTCTAATGAACCTTGATGCTAAAATCCTCAATAAAATACTTGCTAACTGTATTCAACAACACATCAAATGAATTACACACCATTACCAAGTGAGTTTCATTCCTAGTATGCAAGGATGGTTCAACATAAGAAAGTCAATCAATGTAATACACCAAATAAATGGTTGGAAAGAAGAAAACAACATGACCATCTCTATAGATGCAGAAAAAGCATTTGACAAAATACAGCAACATTTCCTGCTTAAAAAACACTACAAAATATGGGAAAAGAAGGAAACTTCTTCAACATGATAAAGGATATATATGAAAAATACACAGCAAACATCATATTCAATGGTGAAATCCTAAAAGCTTTCCCTCTAAGGTCAGGAACAAGACAAGAATCCCCACTTTTACTGCTTCTATTTAACATAGTGTTAGAAGTACTTGCTTGAGCACTTAGGAAAGAAAAAGATATAAAAGGCACCCAAATTGTAAAGGAAGAAGTAAAAATTTGACTATTTGCAGATGGCATGATCCTATACATAGAAAGTCTGGAATATCTACAACAAAGTTTCTAGAGCTTATAAATGAGTTCAGTAAAGTCACAGGTTATAAGATCAACATTCGAAAATCAGTACCATTTCTGTACACTGATAATGAACAATCTGAGGAGGAAATCAAGAAAAAAATACCATTTACAATAGTAACTAAAAGAATCAAATACATAGAAATAAACATAATTAAAGACGTAGATGACTTATATGCAGAGAACTACACAACACTATTAAAAGAAATCAAAGAAGACTTAAACAAATGGAATAATATTCCTTGTTCATGGACAGGAAGACTAAACATCATTAAGATGTCTATCTTACCCAAATTCATCTACAGATTTAATGCAATCCCAATTAAAATAACCACAGCATTTTTTACTGAATTAGAAAAACTATGAAATTTATTTGGAAGGCAAGATGCCCAGAATAGCCAAAGATATAGTGAAAAAGAAAAATGAAATCGGAGGAATCACACTACCTGATGTTAAAACATACTACAAAGCTACAGTGGTCAAAACTGCATGGTATTGGTACAAGGATAGACATATTGACCAATGGAACTGAATTGAGAGTTTCTGATATAGATCCTGGCATATATAGTCAACTGATATTCAACAAGGCCATCAAGCCCACTCAACTAGGAAAGAATGGCCTCTTCAAAAAATGGTGCTTGGAAAACTGGATATCCATATCCAAAAGAATGAGAGAGTAACACCATCTCACATCTTATACAAAAATTAACTCAGGATAGGTCAAAGATCTAAATATAAGAGCCAAGATGATAAAGACCTTGGAAGATAATGTAGGGAAGCATATACAGGATTTTATAGTAGGAAATGATTTCATGAACTTTACAATCAAAGCACAAGCAACAAAAGAAAAAATATATAAATGGACCTTCTCAAAATTAAAAACTTTTGCACCTCAAAGGAATTTGTCAAGAAAGCGAAAAGGCACTCTACTCAATGGCAGAAAATATTTGTTAACCATATCTGATAGGTGCTTAATATCCAGCATATATAAAGAAATCCTACACCTCAAATATAAAAAGACAAGCAACCCATTAAAAAGATGGACAAGTGATTTGAATAGACACTTCTCCAAAGAAGAAATACAAATGGCTAAAAACCACATGAAAAGATGCTCAACATCAGTAACTATTAGGGAAATGCAAATCAAAACTACAATGAGATATCATCTTACACCCATCAGAATGGTGACCATTAAAAAAATGAAGGACTACAAGTGTTGGGGAGGATATGGAGGAATGGAAACCCTCATCCACTGCTGGTGGGAATGTAGAATGGTGCAGCCACAGTGGAGGACAGTTTTGTGGTTCCTCAGAAAACTAACTATAGAACTGCAATATGATCCAGCAATTCCACTGCTGGGTATATACCCAAAAGACCTGAAAGTAAGGACACAAACAGATATATGCATACCAATGTTCATAGCAGCATTATTCACTATTGCCAAAACATGGAATCAACCCAAATGCCCTTCAACAGATGAATGGATAAGCAAATTGTGGTATATACATACAATGGAATATTACTCACCTGAAAGAAGGAATACAGTATTAACACATGGGATAACATGGATGAATCTTGAGGACCTTATGTTGAGTGAAGCAAGCCAGGCACTGAATGTCAAATAATACATGACCTCACTGATAAAAATTAAGCAAATTGAGCAGACTCACTGAGATAGAGTCTGGAAGATAGGTTTACAGGAAATAGAAAGGGAGAGGAGGGTTGTCAGCAAATGCCCATATAGATAAAATCTATGATAAGGGGGAAGTATGTAGTTGTACAGTGGAGGGGCATGACAGTGGTGTAATGATACTTTTAGGGGAGGCGGTGCTGGTTTGTCAGGGGAGTGGAGGGGGGAAGGTGGGTTTGATTGTCCATGGAACTGGGGGGAGGGTTGGGGGAGGGAACAAGTGAACACTGGAGATTGGTGGGAACATGGTTGAAACTACAGTGCTTGGAATGCTCTTTTGGAAAATGGCAAGTGAGGGTTGCTGGTATGGGGTGTTAGTTGTGGGGTACATTTGGGACAAGGTGCACCTGGGGCAAACTTCTAGGTAGTCCGTGAGTGTTCATCTTGACATAGTGTGCTATATCAGTGGGTGGAGACCCACATAATGAACAGCAAGGTGTTGGACTCCCATTCTTGGGAAGCCTGCTATGTTCTCAAATAGAGGGGCAGGAGTCTCTCGTGAGCATGGACAGTGCTTAGAGGGGGAGGGCAGACCACTGTGTCAAGACCTCAGTGTTGTTGCAAGTAACCATGAATTTTTTCCTTCAAGGAGTGAAGCCTGGTGGTTGCTGTGGGTCCTGAGGGGTGGGGGACGGAGAAATAGAATAGATGGAACAGGGAGCATTTTTGGGGAGATGGAAGTGTTCTACATGATTTTGCTATGATGGATACAGGCGTTGTTGAATTGCATCAAAGTTTATAAAAGTGTATGGTCCAAAATGTAAACCATAATGTAAATCATTTACTATAGTTGGTAGCTATATTTCAATATTTGTACATCTGTTGTAACAAATATACCTTCCATATATACAATGTTATTAATAGGGCAAGGGGGAAAGGGAGGAGGATGTTGGGTATATGTGAATATCCTGTATTCAGTACATGACTTTTGTAACCTAAAACTTCTTTGAGGATAAAATGAAAAAAAAAAAAAGGTAAGACAGTGGGCGAATAAATGTAAGACAACGTCTCTGTGCGTATAGGGTAACAGATATTATAGTGATGAAAGGGAAAATGTAAAAAAAATAATATTTTATCATTATTTTTATTATCCCAAAGTTTAATTTTTTCTTTTTCTTTTTTTGCTAATTTTTTTGTATTTTATTTCTTATTTTTAAATCTATCATTATTATTCATTTTCTTACTAATCATATTTGGCTATTTTATTGACTTCATTTTTAAAGGAGTTTTGGATCACAGAAAGGTTACAACTGTGGCAAGGGAGGATCATTGGTGCAAGGTGTCAGTGATTGGGTATACATAGGGGGAAGCTCACCTGGGCATATATATAAGGAATATGGATGTATTCAAATGTTCATGGGGCATTGTCATGGTGGGTAGAAATTCACACAATAACTGAAAGAATATCAAATCCCCATCCAGGCGAGCTCTGCCACATTCTCTAATAGATCAACAAGAATCTCTGGAATACAGGGGCAATTACTAGTGAAGGAGGATGGTTCATTGACAGGCCCTTGATATTGATGACTGTGCTTATGAAATGGAAACTTAGCCTAATATTTTAGGATGCCTAAGAGTTGCCTCCTGGTAGACTCCTTGTTGCTCAAATGCAGCCTCTCTCTAAGACGAACTCAGCATATAAATATGCTACCTTTTCCCCAGCATGGGACATGACTCCTGGGGATGAGCCTTCCAGGCACTGAGGGAGTACTACCAGGTGCCACCTAGCAATGCAACTGGAAAAAGACCTTGACCAAAATGGGGAAAAGGTAAAGACAAGTGAGTTTATACGGCTAAGAGATTTCAAAATGTGTCAGGAGGTTGTTCCAGACATTACGCTTATGCACATCTCAGCAGGATCTCTTTGACTGCCAAAGTAGATACTACCCCAAATAGCGGGACTCCTGAGGACTCTGGAGACATCCAGACACTATAGTTGGGGCAGATAGCTCAGGAGTTTGACTCCTTGCCAGTGGGTCCTACTTTTGAATTTATGCTCCCCAGAGTGACAGAGTTGGACTCAGTTGCGTTTTCCTTATGCATGGCTCTTCTGTCCTTCTATTTGAACCTATAATTAGTAATAGAGTTGGTAAGTGTACATCCAAGTGACTTAAATCTTTGGGTTCTCCATGTGCCTGCTGGGCCCTGAATCCATTTGGAGTTGCAACACCTACTCTCCAGTTCATTGGTCTCACCCAGGACAACTAACAAGGAGGTGATGATGGGTAACTAACATACCAAGGAACCAAAAGAGTCTATAACTGCAAGCAAGAGAGTCCCATCCAATTAGAGTAGAGTGGACATCACCATCCCAGAATCCTCAGGAATGAACTATGGACTAAAGTAGACTTACTGGTATTCTACTATAGACTTATCGTGATTCTAGCAATGAAAGAAATCATATCATTGATGTGGAGGCAGTGGCCACTGAAGGTTCTGAGGGCAGGGAGAAGGAAAAACAGGAATAATACAGGAGCATTTTTGGGCCTTGGGAATTGTCCTGAATCACATTGCAATGACAGAAATGGGCCATTATAAATCTTGTCATAACCTACAGAATTGGGTGGGAGAGTATGTCATAACCTACAGAATTGGGTGGGAGAGTGCTCTAGAATACCCCTTTTAACCACATTCATATTTATAAATCAGTGGTGTCAATTATACTCAGTATAATGTGTTACTATCAGCTCTATCCATTTCCTAGCATTTACAATCAATCTTACTAAAAAATTCTACATACATTAAGCCTCAGCTCCCCCTTCTCAACCCTCATTCTAGCCCCTAATGACCTATATTCTAGATTTTAACTCCATGAGTTTACTTATTGTTTTTAGTTCATATTTGTCTTCTGTGTCTAGCTTATTTCATTCAACATAATGTCCTCAAGGTTCATCCAGGTTGTCATAAGTGTCCCAGCTTCATTTCTTCTTACAGCTGAATAATACTCTGTCATATGTACATACCACCTTCATTGGTTGATGGACATTTGTAAACTTTAATCCACACTTAGTGGCAGTGCTCCAAAATGTGTTCATCAATTGCAATGAATGTACCTTACTAATGAAGGATGTTGTTAATGTAGGAGGTGTGGGGAGCGGGACATATGGGTATCCCCTATATTTTTTATGTGACATTTGTATACTCTAAGCATCTTTAAAAATAAATAAATAAATAAAAATCAAACAGAATCCATTTTATTTTAAAAAGTAACCTCCTAATGAAAAGAAACAAACAAACAAAAGTAACTTCCTGAATGGCTTCCTGACTCCATTTTTAATTTCTTAGCCAGAGTAACTCCATTTTCCATTTCCCTTTTCTCATTTCCTCCCAAGTCACTGTGAAATAAATAATGCTTGTTTCTTTTCTCTAATTAAATTGTCAATAAAATATTTTAAAAGTAAGTAGAGGAGATAACATGATGGTAGAAAACTTTATTTTTTTCTTATAAGTGAGAAGACTTGTTTCCTTTAAATAATTAATGGTATGATAAAATTAACATAATGTACAAGAAGTCTTTATTTTGATAAAACATAGACTCTGTCTTTTATATTGATTATTCAGGAAAAAATTACAACCTCTTATTAAGAACACACCAATAATCCAAGAAAACTGTTATTATAATAGAGAGAAAACCAAATTCTAGTTTTGTATCTATATATTATTTGACACTAAGGCTCTTAAAATTTTATCTTTCTTCAACCATAAAAAATAAAACTCTTTTTTTGAAGATCTTCTACAATTTTTATAGCTATTCCGGTTTTGTCCTACATTTCCTCTTTCTCATTCTGTAATAACTAGTCATTTCACTTTAGGACAAAACTGATGTCAGAGAGGCTCTAGGAGGTCCTGGAGAAAACCTCAAACTAGGGTAGGAGGGTTCTTGACACAGTTGCGAGAAAGAATTCAAGGAGTAGTCATATAGTAGCAAGAGAATTTAGTGTAAAGCAACAGTACACACTCAAGATGGGAGTGCAGGGAGTGCAAGCTTGCTCGAATTGAGAATGGCGTGAGTCTCACCTGCTGGGCCTGAGGGTACGTTTTATTAAGGCTGGTCTACCCCCTCCTTCCCCCTTCATGTAAATTAGGACTTGTAAATCTGAATTATGCAAAAGAGGGATTGAAAAATCACAACTTTTTACTAGTTGCATATTCCTTGGAGTGGGAATTATCTAGGGGAGATGTTGGTGAAATGTGGTGGTCAGGAGATGGGTGGGCCTTAAATCATTTGGTATCTTCTGGCACTAGGCCTTGGGCCAGTGATTTTCCAGTGTGCTTAGGTATTATCTGAGGGTGATTTTCCAATGGTCCTCCTCCTTTGCTGAATTATTTTCCATCTCCTACCTTTCCCTACTTCATTACCCCTCAGAGAATTCCGTCCCTTATTCTCAAGGAGGATGCTCTGCCTTCTGTAACTATTTCATGTTGTTATTGGAACATTGTCCCTGCCTATCATGGGAGTGGAATTCTCTGGTTACTCAATCTAAAGATCCTAAGGGGGAATTGGCTGGGAGATTTTGGTTGGAACTGGAGAAAACCTTGGATGACTATCATCTTAGAGCAGAGCTATTGAAATCTGGAAGATAGAAATTTAATTATTAGGTAGGATAAGCAGGGCTTGAGGAGTAGAATGACCAGAACTAATGGCCCAAGGAGGGGAAGCAAGCAAGTGAGGGAGGGGAGAACAGATTTTATGGCCTCACAGATGAATTAGGTAGAAGAACAATTTTTCCTGAAGATTCAGAGCCATTTTGCTTGATCATAGATCTTTTTATGTCTTCTTCAACTTGTCCAATTGCATTGACATAAAGCAGCAGTTAATGAAGGCACAGACATCAACTTGTTCAACCAGGAGATAGTCTAAAGCCAGGATATGTCTAAGGGGAACTTAGCCAGGGTATTGAGGGAAGTGGATAATTTACTTAAGGCATGTCCTGTAGCATGGGGTAGTTCTCTTAATTCTCGAGTGAGGTTTCTGATTGTAATTTCATCATATGTAAATTACCCTCCCTCCCCTGGGAGCTAGGGCTACCACTGCTGCCCTGATTCCAGCTAGCAGTAGGCCTATTGCTCTTTCCTGGAAATGGCTTGCTTTTAGCAGGTCTTTAGAGGTGTTAAATATGGCAAAACTGAAGTTACTTGGGGTTAAGAGTCCCAGAGTCCAATGTACTGTCAAGTGCAAGTTATCAATGCAGGGAAAGAAAACAAGTCCTCAAGAGGAGTTACAGAGAAGACATAACCAGGAGGGGAGGCAGATACCGTTGACCTCAGAAGAGTTAAAAACAGATAAATTGACTTGGCCCAAGTCTAGAGTCCTGGGGCCAAAGAAGAAGTTGAAGACGCTTATCTGTCTGGTGCAGGTGCAGATGTCCTTATGAAGAGGAGTTTGAGGTCTTCTGCTGGTTCACAGGAGTAAGAGCTAGTTTCTTCAAGGCTGACCTGTGCAGACTCAAGAGGAAGAGGTTTAATCCTAGTGAGGTGTACCCAACTGGAAATTCC